>PVJH01006554.1:0-100800 GCA_004026705.1 Nesogale talazaci | reverse complement strand
AAAAAAAAAACAGGGACACATAGGAACTACTACATAAACAAGTGGCCATCTAGCTGAGAAGCAATAAAGCCCACATGGGAGACGCACACCAGCCTGTGTGAGCATGAGGTGTCAATAGGATCAAGTATAAGACATCAAAGAACAAAAAATCATATCATTGGGAAGGAGGGGGAGTGCGGAGTGAAGACACAAAGCCTGTCTGTAGGCAACTGGACATCTCTTTATAGAAGAGTTGTAGGAAGGAGAGGAGCCAGTCGTGGTGCAGAGAAGCAACGATGAAAAATGCAACTTCCCTCAAGCTTTTTAATGTTTCCTCTCCCCCACTATCATGATCCCAATTTTACCTTACAAATTCAGCTATACCAGAGGATGTACACTGGTACAGATCAGAGCTGGATAAACTCCTCAGGACCAATAATGAGAATAGTGATACTAGGTGGGGAAGGTGTGGTAGAAAGGGGGAACCAGCAACAATCTAAATATAGTTTCCTTCTTGGGGGACAGATAATAGAAAAGTAGGTGAGGGGAGACCGGACAGTGTAGGGAAAAAATAATTCTAAATTATCAAGTTTGGGGAGGGAGGGGGGAAAAAAGCTGATGTCAAGAGTTCAAGTGGAAAATATTTTGGGAATGATGATGGCAACGAATGTATAAATGTGCTTGACACAGTGGATGGATGTATAGATTGTGATGAGTTGTACAAGCCCCACGTAAAATGGTTTAAAAAACCCAACTATACCTCCCCCCAAAAAACCAAAAACCCAACTATTCTGATGGTCTGATGAACGAGATGAATAGCAGTCTCCATGACCCTGAGATCAGAAGTTCTAGATGATACCCAGATAACGCTACCAACTGCTCTGAAAAAGATCACTTTGGATAAAGTAGAAAATACAGAACAAAAAAATCAATATATAAGGTATTGGTAAGACTCCTAGGACTTAAGCAATGGAAGATGTGCCCTATAAAGTTGTGGTTCTCAACCTGTGGGTCATGACCCCTTTGGGGGTGGAACAGCCCTTTCACAGGCAGGCATCACCCGATTTATAACAGTAGCAAAATTATAGTTATGAAGTAGCAATGAAAATAATTTTTTGGTTGGGAGGGGATCACCATAATATGAGGAACTGTGTTAAAGGTTTGCCGCATTAGGAAGGTTGAGAACCACTGTTATAGAGTGAGTTGCTATGACTGTAAATAGAAGCACAATTCCAGTATTTCATGCCTAGGAATATGTATGAACCATACTAGATACCTCATCCAACATGAATAAACAGACAAAAACATTTAAACTCAATTTTTGTGAATTTAGCAAATGATTCAGCCATAATTTACATCTCAGCAATTATGAGTAATTGATGAAAATGGGATTATGTGTCTGATATATGATGAATACATAATTTAGAAAAGGCCAGCTAGCATCTGCATGGAGGTCAATAAAAGAATCACGGACAAAAATAAATAAATAAAATAAAGGCAAAACATGGTATATGTACATAAAGATATATTATTCAGCAGTACAAATTAATGAAATACTGACACATACAGCAACATGGTTAAACCACAACAACATGCTGGGTGAAAAGTCAGTCAGGAACATCATGCATTGCATGATTAAATTTACATGAAATAGCCAATGTAAACAAAGTTATAAAAAATAGAATAGTGGTGACCTAGGACTGGGAAGGGGAGTCCAGGGAACATTGAAAGTGATTGCTAATGGGTTCAAGTTTTGTTCTGGGATGATGAAGATGCTCTAAAATTGGATTCTGATTGCATAAGAAGTTAGTATGCTAAAAATTATTGAACTACATTTTGCTACATTAAAATAGATGAACTTTAAGGCTTAGAAATTATATCACAATAAAGTAATTTATTTTAAAAAGTTAGATAGTCATAAAAGAAAAAATAGTGATAGATGTTGTTAGTCTAGGATAAGAGCTACTATGATAAGCTGCAGGGTTTTTCACAACTTTCTGAAATAAGAGTAATATAGAAATAAATACTGAAATATAGCCAAGATTTTAAAATATTAGACCCAAATAAATGGTTGCAAACATCATTTGTAAATATGAATATTAAATACACAAACATTTATACACAAGAACAGTTTAAAAATTAAAACTTTGACAAATTCACAGCTACCTGCTTACTGTCATCATTGTGACACACAAAAAAATAATTTGCCTGTAAATTCTTTAATTATTGTGTTTTACATATTTTATTCTGTAATTTCAGGGATACATTTAAGCTTGCTATAAGCCATAGAAATAGTGCTAATCTGAAATGACTGACAAATTTGCAAAATACATCCAAAATTTAATTATGTAAGTATACTAGAAAATATGACATATTATTTGAGTGCTTTTTTCAGTCAAATAATTTTTATGTACTTGTGGCATAGATTTAGCATCTCTTTGAAGGCACAATCTTGATTCAGTTGCTGTCATCTCCTGTTGCTGGTTCTACATAATAAATAAAGGGGAATTTCCATCTTAAATCTGTGAAACTAGGTACTAGATCTTTCTCCCCTTCCATGATTTGCAGATAGAAGCAAGAGGTATTTTCCAAAGGTCAAGGTTTAATTTATAATCTGTACTACTGTTAGACTGTTGTTTTTAATACCATCTACATTACACCTAACAGAACTCTGGAGTTTCCTCTTCCCAGATTGAATTATTTTCAGATCTAAGTTACTAATATTTCTGAAGTGATGCAGATAAAGCTTTATAGAAGCAAGAGGAATGGATCACCTGGAAAGAACTGGGTTTGCATTTCCCTAATAGCTAATGTTGTTCAATACCTTTTCATGTGCTTACTTCCCAAATACATTTCCTCTTTGAGCATCTGTCATTTTCTTCTCCATTTTCTAATTGGATTCTTTTTACTGTTGAATTATAAGAGTTCTTTAATTATTGCAGACCCTACTTCTTTATAGGATAGGTGGTTTCAAATATTTCCTTTTAAATGTATATTTTGCAGAGCAATGTTAATTTTAATCAAGTCCAATATATCATATTTTAAATGCATGACAATGATGCTGTCTAAGAATTCTTTGCTTTTTCAATATTAATATTTTCTCTATTTTTCTTGAAAATTTTATCACTAAACGCTTTGTCCTTACTGATATCTTTTAGTAAATTTTGAATGCACTATGTGATTTCGATCAATGTGGCAGTCATGTGCTTATGTTAATTTTATAATTGAAATGTAGGAGTGGAGTCTAGCCTGTTAATCTGGAGATAGCCATTGCGTAGCCGATGAGGCCTCTATGTGGGCATGGATTTCACCTGAGACTCCAGGGAAATCTCGCAATATTTCCCTGGTGAAGATGAGAAGCTATCTTCCCCAGTTGTTGGGAGTTAGTTTCAGAGATGATTAACCACAGGCAACACAGAATGGCAGCGGCTGGGAGGCTGGAGTAGCAGGTGGAGAGACCACTCAGCTTTGCTCTGATGAAGACGGACCTCTGAAGCTGGAGTGGCATGCTTTTGATGGACCTGAGCCCTGGAAGCGAGGAGCCATGGGGAGACCCTTGCCAGCGCCAGAATTCTGCACCCACTGACCTGTGACTTCCTGAGTCGGAAGCAGACTTTATAGACTGATTTCGGGCATATGGGTTATTATTGGACTTATGACTTTGCACTGGACTGGATTGGGATGCCCTTTCTAGTGTCACATTTCTTTTGTATATAAACCCTTTCCTTATACCTATATGCCTGTCTCTGAAATTTGTTCTTCTAGTCTACCCGAACTAACTAATCAAGGTCAATTTTATTGTCTCTGGATGTCTAATTACCTACTGACTATTTATTGAAAGGGCTCTCTTTCCTCTAGTAAATTCCTTAGCCATTTTTTAAAGGGTAGGCTTGTGTCCTTTAGTTTTTCTTCACCTAAATTATTTTGATTTTTTTCATTCCTAAAGAATTTTTTTCTGAGTAAAATTTTCGTATGGGCAGTTATTTTAAATCATTTATTACTGAAAATATGCTGTGCCTCTCCTGTCCTTTATTGTTTCTGATGAGGGACCTTCTGTTGTTCAAATTGTTTGCCTCATATAGGGAAGGGAAAGTCATCTTTTCCTCTCATTGCTTTCACGTTTTCGTCTTTGCCTTTAATTTCCACAAATTTCAGGATGATATGTTTCACTATGGATTTCTTTGGAATTATCCTGTTTCAGATGTCCTTGATTTCTTAGTTTGTCGGCTGTAACTTTGATGTTTTTGGGAAGCCTTCTTTAATTTTTGGTGAGCTGATCTACAGTAAAATAAACTCCAATTGAGAGATAATATCTTCATGGGAAATTCTCTCTCTCCCTTTTATTTTGCAAGACTAACAGCTGCTCTATTGCAAAAACTCTTTTCTTTCTTTTTCTTTTTAAAATCATTTTCTTGGGGGCTCCTACAACTCTTATCACAATCCATACATCCATCCATTGTATGTCCAGCACACTTGTCCATCTGTTGCCATCATCATTCTCAAAACATTTGCTTTTTACTTAAGTCCTTGGTGTTAGCTCTGTATTTTTCCCTCCCTCCCCGCTTCCCTCTCCCTCATAAAGCCTTGGTAATTTATAAATTATCATTATTTTGTCATATCGTACACTATCTGATGTCTGTCTTCACCTACTTCCCTGGGAGGGGCTTCTATGTAGATTCTTATAAACCAACATTCTCCCTATTCCTGTTCAAATGATTCTACCACCACCAACAACCACTCATTCTCCCCTTACCTTTTTGCTTGGCCTTCCAGGTTATTTAACTCTCTATCAATAATTCTGTAAAAGAACAATGTTCATGAGGAGAAATTATTAATTACACTAATTATTGTCAGGTTTAACTATTAGTTCCGAATATTCAAGCAGATTCAGTGTAAAATTTGAGGAGTATCTCAGCTTTGGGGAGTGACTCCAGTCTCCATGGCTGCCAAAAGTCTGGATTCTATAAGAATTTCAAATTATGTTCCACATCTTTCCTCCTTTTGACGAGTACCCTGCTATAGATCTTTTCAGCAAAATGTTCAGTGATGATATGCAGGTGCCACAAAATTATTCTGATCTCATGGGAGAGAAGACAGTATTTCATAGAAACGTGCATTCCTGCCTCGCCTCCACTTCTTGATTCTCTTTTCCTTTGCTGTTGCTTCAGATGAATAGAGTTTAAATATTGTGGGTGGCTACCTTTAAGTTTTAAAGGCTCCAAGAATTTTATAGGTCAGGGCCTGTTGGGAGCTTTTAACTATTATTTCTGTGTACTTTTTCACTCCCTCCCCTTTCTCCTGTCCTTCTCAGACTTGTGACATTGATGTTAGAGTTTTGGTTAGCGTTCCACAGATCCTTGAGGCTCCATTTTGTTTGTTTTGAAGACCTATTTCTCCCAGTTGCTTACATTGGATTATGCCTATTACTCTGCCTTCAAGTGGACCCATTCATTTCTCTATATTCTTCATTCCCTTGTTGGATCTATTATCAATTCAGGGAGACTAAGTTTGAGGGCAAAGTGTTATTATCTTCAGTTATCAAATTTCTGTATAACTTACCTTTATATCTTCTCTTTATTTGCTTTGTACCTTGTTTGTTTTATGCTTATCACTAATTTAAAATTTTGTTCCAAGTGTTCTCATAAATGGCTCATTGAGGCATTTTTTTTATGACAACTACCTTAAAATAACCACACAATCCTAACATTTTGGGATTCCCTGTGTTAGCCTATTTAGTTTTTCAATTTGCAGTCTACCTGGCTCTTTGAAAGAAGCCTGATTTAATGTTTGGGTGGGGTGTAATGCTGTAAGATTCTGGATCTTACTGAAACCTTCCATTTTAACCCGTTTCTTCTGTTACTGCTTTGGCAGGAAAAGGGAAGTATCACTTTGTTTCTGCCAGGTGGGGTTAGAAAAAGGTGACCAGACGTCCCGCTTCTTAACAAATTAACAATATCCTGAGACGTTTTTAATTAAAATAAATCTATTACAATACTATGTTTGTGTTCTATGAAAATGTTTGTTGCTCCATATTGGCCAAAATTTTAATCAAGAAACTCCACCCCAGCCCTGGTCAATAGTGTCCTGCTTAAAATCTGGTCACTTTTGATCTTCTGTTGACACCTGAAAGGTAGGCTTCTCAGCACTGCTGGGTGAGAGTGGACATTGTAGATTCCTATGAGGTATATACTGCTTTCCCTGCATCAGATGAGTGACTCCTTATGACCCCACATAGCATCCACTGACACTGCTGGTTGGGTGGCCTCATAAACATGGGGATCGTGGTGAAAGATATTTTCCACCCAGCCTCCTTTAGCAATAATCTAGTAGGCAATGAAAGGGGCACCTTATCATTGTGGAGGTAGGCGCTGGGAATCTCAACTGCCTGTGTGTGTGTGTGTGTGTGTGTGTGTGTGTGTGTGTGTGTGTGTGAGTGGAGAGCTCATTACCACCTGGCATGGTGAAAGGTTCTGGGTCCTTATTTGGCCTGCTTTGACACCTCCCTAGTGGGGGGTTTAGATGGCTCATTAAAGGTTGATGAGGTTGGAAGCCTCATCGTCTCCTTCAGCTTTTTGCTGGCAATTCTTTTCTGTTTTTCTTTGCAACAGGACAGTGGTTCTTTTCTGAAAGTTTTTTATGTTTTGAAGTTGCTTCTTTAGTGGCCCGTCAGTTAGCGAGCATAAGCTTTTGCTCTGTCATTTATGGTCTGCATTCTTTCTTGGGTCAGGTTACCTTCCTCTTCTACTCTAAGAATGACATAATGAAGCAAAAAGAAGGAGCAGGGAATTCACTCTCGTGCCCTTCTTTGTATTTCATGATCTCTAAAAATCTCTATCTTCTTTCCCACTTCAGAGATTTTGAATCATTTATCTACAATTTTGTTGTGGTGGTTATACTTATTGAAAGGAAGAGATAAATGTATTTCTATTCCTTTTTCCTAAAGGCAGATCTCCCTGTTTAAGTCTTTTTTTTTTAACAAAAGCAAAAACATTCAGTTTTCCAGAGGAGTGTAGCATTTACTTTTCTACAAACAATATATGAGAAAACATTAGTTAGATTCAAGTTAGATTAATGACCAGTATCTGTTAGCAATAATGAGAGAGACACAAGACACCCTCAATAAACAACAATATTTAATATTTAAATTAGGAATTCTCAACTTTGAAACTGACTATATTTTAGGCTTGAGAATTTTCTCTGTGGAGAATGTCTTGATTATTATACTGTATTTAGCCACATCGTTGGCCTTTTTCCCTTGGAAGCACAATTGGCACCCCACAACTGTGACAATCAAGATCCCCTCTCATTTACCGTCATCTAGTTAATTCAGACTTATTGTGACCCTATCAGGCAGGGTAGAATGGCCCCTGTGAGTTCCCAGGACTTTGACTCATTATGGTGATAGAAACTCTTCTCTTTCTTTCATGGGGAGTCTTGTGGATTTGAACCGCTGGCCTCTCAGTTAGCAGCCTACCATGTCAACACCGTGTCACCTGGGGAGCAAAGATCATCCTCAGTTGAAAACTATTGGTCTGCACTCACCTAAAACAGTATTTGTAGCATGAGAAAGAATGTCATAAACTCAGAATCTATTATATATATAGGCTCAATTTGACTTTTATATCAAACTCATTTTGTGTCATGCTTTTCCCCTCTGTGATAAAACTCCTTCACTCATGCACCTCCATGGTGCATACCTACCCACTCTGCCTAAATTTTCCAAGTGTTGGTTCTGTAGACCACATGCTGCATTACCTGTAATTCCTACTTCTCTCTTTCGCAGGTGTTTTGCTTTTCGCCTTAATGTGCCATTGTCAGAAGGTACAAATCGCTTTGCTATGTGACATAGAAAAGAGAGTGAGCTGTTCAGACTTCACTGAAACTAAATGTACTTTAAAAAGCTCCCACCAAGTTCTTGGCAACATTATGTTTGTAATTAAAAAAGGGGTTGGGGGTAGGGACCACTTTCTCATGGATTATCCAAAGAGGCTAGGGGTGTTGAGAATTTGTGATGGGTCATGATCCACGGCAGTGGTTCTCAACATGTGGGTTGTAACCCCCTTAGGAGTCAAAGGAATCTTTCACAAGGGTGACCCGATTCATAACAGCAGCAAAATTGCAGTTAAGAAGTAGCAACAAAAATTAAAAAAAAAAGAATTAACAACAAAAATAATTTTATGGTTGGGGGAGTCACCACAGCATGAGGAACTGTATTGAAGCGTCACTGCATTAGGAAGGTTGAGAACCACTGGTCAAGGGAAGGCGACCATTGGAAACCCTGGGGAGGCTGAGTGAAGCAGCCTACATTGAGTGGACCACAATCCGACCAAGTGAAGACTTTTGAGCCTGTGAACTGGTGCATATTCCTGCAGACTTTATGGATGGTCTGTCCTGATTTGAATTTACTTGTGGATGTGAATTTTACAAGGTTCCAACTGGAATGGATATTCTTCACATCAAAGAATATGATTGTTTCCTCAGATCACTGGGTTGATGTAAGTGGGTAGAATAGAAATTGCATACCCCCAAAATGGGGGATAAACACATGAAGTGGTGGCTTACAAACTTTCATAGTTGGGGGATATATTCATAGGATTATAGAATTAAGGTGTAGGTATTAATTAGCTGTAGTTGCTAGCCTTAGGATATTTTTGTTTTGTCACTTACAAAATATTATGTTTAAATGAGGGTGTCACATAGCGAAGTATATGCATTTTAATTTTATCCTGTGAGGTACAGATATGATTTTATTACTGTTTGCTTGAAATTTTTTATGTGGCTGAAAAGTTATGTTAAAATGTCAAATTGTCAGGGCTAGTCTATGGTAGATGCATAATCTGGTGTCGATTTGGGATTCCAGAACATTAAGAGTGAAGGGGCGGAGTTTAGTGTGTCAATGTGGGCATAATTAATGGGGCCTCTGTGTGGGCATGGACTTCTCCTGAGCATTCTGGGAATGCCGGTCTTTCCTTCCTAGGAGGTTGGAGACCTCTCTCTGGAGTCACTCCCTTCGAGTCTCTCTACTGACGAGGCTGACTCCTTGAGAGATGCTCTGCTCAGAAGCCACGTGCAGACCCCTGCCAGCACTGATGCTTCCTCCTCCACTGGATCCACAAGACTTTGCAGCCACGGGGTAGGATCCTCCTGCTTTCAGCATCGTTTCATCTGTTTCGTGAGTCTGAAGAGTACCTTAGAGATTGATATCAGACAGATGGGCTAATATCAGACTTAGGGACTTGATCTGGGCTGCGTTGGGATGCTTTCTTAATGTGTAATTACCCTTTACATAAAACTCTCTCTTATCCACATATGAGCCTCTGTGTGAATTTGTTTCTCTAGTCTACCCAGACTGACGCATAATTGCACTTTGCAAATCTCTCACCATGTGCTTGGTAACATGTTCTCCCATCATGTGTGTAGTAAACCAAAGGGTGGCAGGAGGAACTACCTTTCTCAAGGGTTATCTTCTTCCTACTCTTTGTTCTTTTCCCTATAATTTCTATTGAGATTTTTCCTCAGTATGATTTAACTCGCTTTATTTCTACTAATGGAATTTCATTCTTTCCTCCATTCTTTCAAAACAGAATCCTCACCTGAATTTTCCTCTTGTCAATTCTGCCAATGTTGGGTTATTTAAACAAGAATAGTCCTTGATAAATGGCTGTCATTGCTCATAGGTGCTGGTGTATGCAATCTGACTCCCAGTGACTCTACATACAACAGAAATACCTAGATGCTAGTAACTGGAAGCAGAAAGTTCATTCATGTGTTGGCAAGCAATGATTTTGCTTTCTGAAATAAGAAAAATGCAGTAGAAATTACAAACTTATTTGATGACTATATTAGGGACTGGGATCTAAGAAGAACAAATATTTAAGAAAAAAGCTTGCTTAGTGCATACAGTGACCCTACTTCATGCATAGAAATAAACAGACATAACATGATAATGATGTGCACCCTTAATAGCAAACTTTCCTTATTAAGCGCCTGATCCACAAAAAGCACAAAGGATTATGTTGGATTGTACCCTTTGTTTTTTCCTAAATTTCATGCTTAACAGAACCATGTCAGTAATGCATAATTTTCATGACTAGAATTGGTCGAGTTAAAAACTAAGGATATTAAGATTGAGAACTTCATCCTAAGGTCATACCTTCTTAAAGATACATGAAATATAATTGGCTAATTTGGGGCTAATGTTTTTTACTTCTCTTATATTAAAGTTGTAATACAGGAAGTATTGATATGGTATGGCCCAATCATTTATGGAATATCCATGTTTAAAAGATCAAAAGGCATAAGTCTCCATGCTACTTTATGACATATATTTTCATTTAAATATTCAGTTCAATTATTTCCCAAATCAAGAAAGTCTGGAATGCTGGATTATATATGCAATACCTAGTAGTTAATCTGATTGGGCATTATTTAAGGGTAAATTACATCACTTGGGGCAATAAGTTGCTGTTCCAACTGTACTCACTCTTGGAATGTTTGCAACAACTGTTTACAGATGAAATTTAGATGCCCTTTCATAAAGCTTGACTTGGCTTTTTTAAGAAGGTTGGTATCACATTGCAATTGAGTGAAAGGTTAAACCAGCGTCTCCATAGATTATTGCATATTGGTGAGTCACATGGGTGTTGGGAATTTGACAAGTTGTGAGGTTTCTTCAGCATGTGGAACTAGAGAATATGACACCAAAGCCAACTTGCAAACTACATTTTTTTCAAAACATCTTACAATTTAAGAAATGTTCTGTTTCTGCATCCATCCTATCCTATTTTTTGAGGCATTCATTTTTAATGAATGCCATTAATTGAGTTTGGGAACGCAGACAATGGCACAGGATCATCTCTGACTTCCGCTGGCTTTCCTATTGCCACAAGGCAGGGGTCTCATCTGCCTCAACCACCCCCCCTCCATCTTTCTTTACCTATTCAAACACCAAGCGTTCCTCCCATGACACTATACTTCTCTGCTGGGTTCAATAACTTATTGCATCTGTGACACAGAAGTCACAGACAAAACTCACAATGATGGTGTGCTTTTTCCTCCTTTCTTCTTTTTATTGACTTTAAAAAAATTTATTGGGGGCTCTTACAGCTGCTACAACATGCAGTACATCATTTGTATCAAGCACATTTGCACACATGTTGCCACACACTTTTCCAAACATTTTCCACTTGAGCCCTTGGTACAAGCTCCTCTTTAAAAAACAACAAAAAAAATACCCTCCCCTTTCCCCTTCCCCCCCACTTTTTTTTAATGAATCACTTTACCGGGGGCCCATACAACTCCCATCACAATCCCTGAGAACATCAGTTGTATACAGGCCACGCTTACACACCCATTGCCATCATCACTCTCAAAATATTCTCCCTCCCTCCAGGCCCCCATTATCAGCTCCCTATAGTACCCCTCCTCCCCCCTTACCCTTGAGCCCTTAGTAATTTACAAATTATTTTTTTCATCCTGTACACTGTACAATGTGTCCCAGCACTCACTTCCCTGTTGTCCGTGTCCCAGAGAGGAGACTATGTGTAGATCCCTGAAGTTGGTTCTCCCTTTCTATTCCTGCATCTCTCCAACCTCCTGGTATTACCACTTCTATTATTAGTCTTGATGGATCATCTATCCTAAATTTCCCATGTTTCCCATGTTTCCAACTTCACTGTACATCTCCTGGTCTAGCTGTATTTAAGTGGTAGAATTGGGGTCATGATAGTGGGCGGGAGGCAGCATGGGAACTAGAGGAAGGTTGCACACCCCACAGCTCCTACCCTGTATCTTAACTGGCTCATCTCCTCCTTGTAACCCCTCTGCAGAAGGATGTCACCTCACCTATTGATGGGCTTTGGGTACCCAATCTGTACTCCCCCTCATTAATAATGACATAATTTTAGCTCATTGATGATGCCTGACACTGGATCCCTTCACCACCTCATGATCACACAGGCTGGTGTGCCTCTTCCGTGTGGGCTTTATTGCTTCTGAGCTGAATGGCCGCTTGTTTACTCAAGCCTTTAAGACCCCAGATGCTACATCTTTTGGTAGTGAGGCACCATCAGCTTTCTTCACCACATTTACTTATGCACACGTTTGTCCTTAGGGATCATATCAGGAAAGTGAGCATACACTGTTGTGCTTTTTAGTGTTTTATTAGGAAAGTTAACAGGTTGCCCCAAGTCAGGACCAGGAGCAGTCAGGATACAGCCATTGCTGCAGAGCAGCTCTCTCCTCAGCCAGCAGTCAAGTCTCTGGACTATCCTCAGCCCCTGAGCCACAAGCTGTCAAGTTTCTTCCTCCCCAAGGCAGGAAACCAGCCTACTGCTCTTCCCTGCAGTCCCTTAGCCTTCATGTGGGTCATTTGTTCTCTCGTGGTCTCCTGGTCTTTGGTCTGGCAAGCTCTTTTGTTCTGTCCCCAAAATGGTCCACATCCAAGGGTACTGTGATTTCTCTCTCCTTAGATGGCTCATGGCATGACAACTAAAATGAACCACTCTTCTCCATTAGTGTTATTACACATGCCTTCTTTGCACAGTTCTACCCACTCATGGAGTAAGAGTTACAGAGACATGGATAGAAGAGCCCTATGAAGGAATTTCACTCTGCCACAGAGAATTAGTCATATCTCTTGCTGTTGCTCTTTACTATTGTCATTGTTAGCCTTGAGTTCAAGCCTCCTTCAAATTATACATTAAAATTGAAGAAGTGACATAAAGTAGAAATTTTAAATTAGTTCATTATATTATTTTATAATGTACCTATTCATTCGGAGAGAGGATATGGTATGGCCTATGGACCAAACTGAAAACTTTTAAGATAGACATGTTTTAAATTATATTGTAGATGGTCTAGAGCAGTGGTTCTCAACGGTGGATCCTGATCCCTTTGGGGATCGAACGACCCTTTCAATGGGGTCACCCAATTCATAACAGGAGCAAAATAACAATGATGAAGTAGCAACAAAAATAACTTTATGATTGGGGTATCACCATGGCCTGAGGAACTGTTTTAAAGGTCGCAGCATCAGGAAAGTTGAGAACCACTGGTCTAGAGTAACCACAAGTGATTCAAGCTAAAGTGTGTATGGATGCTTGTGTAAAAGTGTATTTTAATGCTTAGCAATCATTAATAAAATAAAATATGAAAAATATCATTAACTACAACATAGAATTATTAGGTTCCAACAAATTAGATTTCTAAGTATCAAATTTTTAGAGATACAGATTTGATCTTGATACACCAATTAAGTGAAGACTGCCGCATTATCCAACTATTTGGATTAACAAATTAAATTTTGTAAATTTGCATAAAAATAGTCCTAAGTTTCAAATTGGACCTGGTATTTGGGTCACTGTCTATGCATAAATATATATATATCTGTACCCACCTATATCTTACCTTTTTATCAAAAAGAGAAATTGTGTTGTTCTTGTGAATAGATGTCTCCAAGTTGGATCAAGGACAATATCAGCACACACAGTAGGTGGAAATGCTGCTCTGTCCCCAGTCACCTCACAATCATTCTGTTGGAACCAATGGGCCGACCCATGTCCTTGAGGGTTTTCCTCCTTTTCCCTGGCCCGTGACTCTACCAAGCATGAGGCATTTTTCAGGGATAATATGTCCTAAGTATGTCTGATGAAGACTTGTGATTCTCAAATGATCGATTTTAAGAATCAGTCTGCCCGTACTTCTTCCAAAACATATTTATTTGTTCTTCTGACAGCTCATGGTACAGTCACTATTCTTTGCCAACCCCATAATTAAAATTAATCAATTAAACCCTGGAGATATATGTTATTTATTTTTTATAAATTTATGGGAAATAACAGTAACTTTCACTTTAGTTTTTATCATGAAAAATTACAGTTTGTAGCCTCATAGTATGTGTGTGCCTACATTTTGATAGCACATATTTATAGACACACACACATGCACATATGTGTATATAATCACTTCATTCATTCATCAAGATCTGGGAGTCATCAACTGTCTCCAACTTAATTAAATAGGATGTTATTTAGTATATTCAGTTCTGTTATTTTTCTCACATTACATCATTTGGATTTAACTTTTTTCTTAGTTCCTGTGGCAGTCATGTGCTTATGTTAATTTTATGATTGAAATGTAGGGGTGGGGTCTAACCTGTTAATCTGGAGATAGCCATTGAGTAGCCAATGAGGCCTCTGTGCGGGCATGGCTTTCTCCTGGGACTTCTGGGGAATCTTGCAATATTTCCCTGGTGAAGATGAGAAGCTATCTCCCCCAGTTGTTGGGAGTTAGTCTGAGAGGCGATTAATCATGGACAAGACAAGGGGGCAGCATTCGAGAAGCTGGAGGAGCCCGCGGAGAGACCACACAGCTTTACCCTGATGGAGCCAGACCTCTGAAGCCGGGGCAGCCAGATGAAGACCTCTGCCAGCAATGAGTTTCTTCTGCTGTTGATGGACCCTGAGCCCTGGAGGCGACGTGCCCTGCCAGCACCAGGATTCTGCATCCACTGACCTGTGACTTCGTGAGTCGGAAGAAGACTTTATACACTGATTTCGGGCGTATGGGTTAATATCGGACTTAAGACTTTGGACTGGACTGGGCTGGGATGCTTTCTCCATGTCCCAATCCTTTTGTATATAAACCCTTTCCTTATATCGATGTGCATGTCCTTGAATTTGTTCCTCTAGTTTACCCGGACTAACACAGTTCCTATTATTTTCTTTCATTATATATTTGATTACTCTGTAGGTATCACCAAGCATTGTGAACATATTTATTTTGTGGTCTCAAGTTACTTATTTGGATTCAGTTAGCTCTGTCTAGTATAATGTTTGAACTATTCCATTGTTGATCATTGGTTTAGCTTTTTTACCTTACAGACTATAAGCCAATTTCAAAAAGGACACCTACTTCCTGTGGGAACACAGTGCCTGCTTCATTGATTGATGAAAGTTGTTTATAATTACTTTGGGCAGATAAATTAAGGTTTCCTCAACCCAAAATCAGTTTTAAAATGCTGCCCCTATAGCATTATACTCTAATCTTCCACATGTTGTATGCTTAGTATTACATTTATTAAAGAAAGCTTAAAACATTTTTTAAAATCTCTTACAGAACCTGAGCCTACTTTACTAGCCAAGAGAGTAGGATATTTATAATTCTCCTTCTCTTGAGATACAGTTCCATGAAGAAAGCTCCATTCCAATGTGTAGCCTCCCTTTACTCCAAACCCTATCTCTGTGGTATGCATGCAAGTCTAAAATTCCGGTGTCCAGAATTCAGAATTGACATGCAATCTGGTATTCCAGCTTACGTTATGACTTTGCTTAGTCTTCCTTTCTACTCTTAGTGTTCCCCCCCTTCTTTTATGTTGGGCTATGTACTCCAACACACACATATTGTAAATTTGTTTCATTACATTTTACTGTTGCATATTTCTCCTTAATTAAAAAAAATTTTCAGATAGCAGAGTAGTGCAGCAGAAGCGTGCTGGGCCCGTAAAAAATATTTCTTAACTCTTCCTTTTGTGGTTACTCAAGATAGTTATTTTTTAAAAAGTATCATTGGCATATTGAAATCCAATACGAATGATTGCTTTCACTGTTTTTGTAATAATACTAGGTGCTTAGAATACATCATTTCCACTTGTCATGCTCTTATTTTTTGCATTATTCCTATCCTACATTTTAGAACTCCCTTTAACATCTATGAATGCAAACCCATTACCATCCAATTCCCTCCTTCATTTATATCTGGACTTGATGACATTTCTATTTTGCCTTTAAGACTGAAAGCTACACATTTCACATAGAATTCTAAGTTGGAAATTGTTTTGAGTATTTAAAACAGTTATTTCTATTTCTTTCTTATTTACATTATTTTTTATGAGAAGTCAGTTGTCAGATTGCTGCATCCTTAAAAGTAATGTCAACTACAACAACAAAAAGTAACATCTTCCCCTTGTCTCCTCAGGTTGTCTTTTGAGTTTTTAATTGGCTTAGGATTTTAGCAATTATATTTTAGTGTTCCTAGGTATATGTTTCTTTTTATTCATTATGTGTTGTGACTTCATGTATTGCTAAATTATTGTTTTGTTCTTCCTTGTTATCTGATTGCATAAGGCCCCAGTTTATCTTTTTCTACTCTCCTGTTATCCTAGGGGTTGTTTCACTTATATTAGATATTTTGATTACTTCCCACATTTTTTATTTATTTTTTAAAAACTCAGACCCATTTTTCTCCATCCTGTGAAATAAATTCAATATTTCTATGACTTGTCTTTCAATCCTTTATTCTTCTCTTCTGTTGTGTCCAATCTATTGCTAACCCAGTAACTTTGTTTTTAATTCAGATTTTTGTCAGTTTTATAGACATTAGATTCTCCGGAAAGATTCCCATTATTTGGTTTATTTTGTTTATCATTATATTTATTTGTGTCCATTTCCCTATATTTCCTTAAGCATATTAGTAATAATCTTTTCCTAGTATGGCCCTATTAGCTTTATAGATTTGGTTATTATATGCCAAACATTGTGTATTAAAATGTTCATACACACTCCACTCAATATTTTCTTTTACTAAGCAAGGGTATTGATTTCTTCTATTGGGCACTTAGAAGTTTGAGATATGAGAGGTAAGGACATAGTCTCTCAGTGCAATGATGATTTACATTAGGCCAAGGTTAGGTGACAATTTTGCCAAGCCAATCCACATCTGAGTCTGCCTTATTCCTAGGCATAGTCCACCCAGGCTTTCATTAAGAGTAATAGATCTTTATTTTCTCTGCCTTTAAAGAATACTGGGGTTTTTTTCTCCTCATCCAGATTTAAAGCTGAGTTTTTTAGTGTCCAAAGAACTTCAAATTTTGATATTCGAGTGGACACTGACCTTGTATTTAGTGCTTTCCATTGTATCATTTGGGACCCAATTTTACCATTCCAGCCTCACACAAATACCAAATATCAGTTGGCTGTTCTATATTTCAGCAGCATTCTTCTGGAAGGATCCAGTCTGAGTTCCCATCTCTTAACAGCTCCCAGTAAAAAAACAGTTGTAAATCCTAAGTGTCAATTCACTACTCCTTCTCATTTGCTTTTTAAATTTTTTTTTTATGTCCCCTCATCCTGACGGTCTTTGTTCCTCAAGCCCCATTAAACTCTAAAAGATTTCCCTATTTCCAGAGCATTTAGCTTAGCTCTTTTGATTTCCATTCAGCCTCAGAATTCCACAATGCCTTGCAGGGAAATATTGCATTTGTTTAAGGCCCCTAAAGTCTTTCCAATTTTGTCACATTAGACCCTTTGTGATGACTAAAAGCTTTGCTAGCTTCTCTTTCTCCCAGACTTGTTCCTGTTGTGGCATCAAGACCTTGATCTCACCTTCGGGCCTTTACCTAACACCAGCAGATACTCCAGGGAGAAATCAGCTTTCAGGCCCTCCCCCTTTGAGACAGTTCACCCCTCATGGCAACTTGTTCCTTCTGGCTCTCACTGGTCCCGCAATGCTTTGATGTTTTTAATATGATGATTTGTTCCTTGTAGTGTAGTCAGCAAAGCTGATTATTCTTATAAGCAGGAATATGGACCTACACATTGCATCATCTCTGAAAACAATTACTGTTTCATTTGTGGAATATATTTGTAGCAAGAGAGGGTCCTCTGTTTAGGTACATTGTTATCACCCTCTTTTTAAATTAAAAAATTTATTAATGGATCATACAATTCTGAATATATTCGAAAGTGTTGTCCAGTCATCACCACAATCAATTTTAGATACTTTTCTTCATTTTTGTACTCATTATTATCAGTTTTACATCTTCCCACAAACTTCACTCCCTAATAAGCTATTTTTCTCTAGGTATTTAATATGTATTTCTTATAAAGGAACTCATATAAAAAGCTTACCAACAACAATCACAAAATAGAGCATAGAAAAATTTCAATCCAAAAGAAAGTCGAAAATAATTTTAAAATTGCACTAATTAAAAATGAGGCAAAAGGGAGACCAAATGATAAAATGTTAAATTTTAACCTATTGCTGTCTGCATCAATTCACTTTCTGGTGGACGTTTCCCCTAACAGAAAGAAAATCAAACAGAAAGTAAATCATAATCTCAGAGATAGCTACAGTCCACTCTTTGACATGAATCCCCGCTGGAGTGCACAGAACCCAAATATAGGATTATCCACCCAATTAAGATGATCACATGGCATTACCTACGTGGCATGTGGTTTAGGTCCTCCCCCTGCTCACCCCTTAGCTAGATTTTATATTAACTTGAATTTGTGGAGGGGTGGACTGGGAGCTATGGCCTTTTTATAGGAAAGACACTGGTGATTTCTCGCTCTCTCTCTCTCTCTCTCTCTCCTCCCCCTTCGCCCCCACCTTCACTTTTCTGCTGTCTGGAATTCTGTATCAGGTGTGTCTCTGGATTTAAGAACTGTTGACACCCTACCATGTTTCCACCAACCTAGGACCGACGGGATTCAACATCCACCAGCCTGGGATCTTATAACATCCTGTTTCACATGTCTGTGTCATCAGTCTGCAGCTACATAAGTCTGAAGAAGCTTGCAGCTAACTTCAAACCCATGTACTGAAGTTGGACTGGTTTGGTAAACTTTCTTAAGATGAAATGACTTCTTGATATAAAGTTCTTTCCTGTGCACAGATGGGTGTCACTGAGTTGTTTCTCTGGACAATACACCCTCCAAATGAGAAACTGTCCCTATCTGAGATGTCCCTATCTGATCCCTAATTAATTAATGACATTAGGTCATTAGACCTCTAATGGAGAAGTGGTTTCTATGATGTACAAATAAGGGAGTGGTGAATAGGTTCTAAGTGTTAGTCAGGCATACTACTTCATCATCTGGAAGGACAGATTAAATTACTACATGGCCCGGAAGCCATTGCCTGTTTTGGTCTTATCATTGTAGTAGAAAATCCTAGACAAGATTTTCTTTTTTATGATCCACTAACTTCACTCTGAAAAAAGGACGGGGCTTTCTAATGTCATGCACACTGACTGTCTCAAAAACACCTGGGGGTAGTTCTTCCCTGTCCTAGAGGAGTGCTGTGATGAGGCCTCAACTTGATGACCGTGAGCTTGGTTTTGTTTTTAGTCGAATTTCACTCAGCATAATGCTTTCCAGGTCTAACCATGTTAGGGAGCGCTTAGTAGTTTCATCATTGTTTTTAACAAAGCATAGGATCCTATCTTATGTATGTACCAAAGTTTCTTTTTTCCATTTCTCTATTGATGGGCTTTTATTTGTTTCCAATTTCCTGTTATTGTGAACAGTGCTGCTATGAACATGGAAGTCAATGTCCATTGGTGTCATGTCTCTTCCTTCTGTGAAGTATGTACCCAGCAAGGGTATTGTTGGATTGCACTATCACAAAATATTTTTGTATAAATTTTAAGCAAACCACTTTACTAGCATTTCATATAGTCTACTTCTTTTAATCATTACAACAAATTAAGAAGAAAAAATTTCATGTTGTTGCTCAGTGCCATTTCCAACTCATATACACCTTACATAAAATGTAACAAAACTCTGCACAGTCTTATGTCCTCCTCAATTGTTCATATGCTTGAGTGTATTACTGCAGTGTCTGCATAAGTCAATCTTGTCTAAGACTTTTCTCTTTTCCACTTATTTTTTACTTTACGAAGCATAATGTCTTTCTCCCAGGTCTGGGCTCTCCTGACAACATATCCAAAGTACCTGATGTGAAGTTTCCCCATCCCTGCCTATAAAGAGCATTCCAGTTGTACTTGTCCAAGACAGATTTGCTGGGCCTTTTGGCAGCACATAGTATTTTCGATATTCTCGACTAGCCCCACAATTCAAATGCATTGCTTAGTCTCTGGTCTTCATTATTCGATATCCAACTCTCATACATATAGGTCATTGAAAACACCATGGCTTATGTCAGGCTCACCCTAGTACTCAATATAACACCCTTGCTTTTCAACATTCTAAGGTAGTCATGTGTATTAGACCTTTCCACTGCAATGTGTCATTTGATTTATTGACTGTTGCTTCCATGAAAATTGATGATGGATCGAAACAAGACAAAATCCTTGACAACTTCAACATTTTCCTTGCTTATAATACTATTAGTCCAATTATGAGAATTTTGGTTTTCTGTAAAGTTAGTTATTAACCCATACATTTGTCTGCAATCTGTACTCTCCATCAGCAAGTGCTTCCAGTCTTCCTACTTTCAAGGTTGTGTCATCTGCATAAAACAGATTGCTAATAAACCATCCCCCAAACCTTATTCTGTGTTCTTCTCCATGTAATAGTAGTTCTCTGATGATTTGCTCAGCATACAGATCAAAAAATATAATGAGAGAATTTAGCCCTCATGCACACATTTCTGGATTTTAAACCATGCAGCATTTCCTTGTTCTGTTCACAAAACTGCCTCCTGATACATGTACAAGTTCTGCAATGGTACAACGAAGTGTTCTAGAATTTCCATTCTTCTCAAGGTTACCCACAGTTTATTATGATCCATATATTTGAATACTTTTTGCACAAATAAACAAAAGTAATAGTCTTTCAATATTCCCTGTTTTCAGCAAGATTCATCTGACTTCAACAATGATATCCTTCATGCCACATCCTCTTCTGAATTTAGCTTGAACCTCTGGCAACTCCCTGTCAATGTAATGTTGCAACCATTATTGGATGGTCTTTAACAAAACTTTCCTTGTGTGTGATATCAGTGTTAATATTCTGTAGCTTGAGCAGTCTGTATTTGATGTAGGAGTCCTGCCTGGGGGCAAGGTGGACGGGATTATGCATTGGGCTGCTAACTGCAAGGTCCACATTTTGAAACCACCAAGCAATCAGAAGAGAAAGGATTTTCTACTCTGCTTAAGAAGCACCATGTCCGTATTTTCCAAGTACTCTTCTTTCCTCTTTGTTTCAAATTTTTTTTTATTCCAGTTGCCAGTTATTCTCAATGTATTATGATTGCATGTTTGACCCATTTTCAACGGAAAACATTGGTAGAATTCTTCAATTGCTTCATCACTAGTTTTAGTGGTTCAGAACCCTGGTGACGGTGTGGTTATGTGTTTGCTTGTGATCCACGTGATGCACAGTTTGAATGACCAGCAGCTCTGCATGAGCAAGCCTGGACTTTTACTCCCAGAACAACTGCCATCTCGGAAACCACCATGGGGAGCCTCTCCATCAGCGTGGGCTCTGTGGCAGTGAGAGCTTCCATGGTTGGTGCATAAATTTGTGTTTCCTTGTATGCAGATAGATATGATCCTATGACAGACAGCACTGAACTTCAAGACAGATATTGGAACTCCTTTTTTTGACAGTGAAAGTGATGTAATCCCTTTTGACCCTGTCATTGATGGCACAGTAAACCACAGGAACTTCTGACTCCACGTGAGCAGCACCAGGTCTTTTCAGCTCACCAGGGCCTAGAATATTGACCTTGATGCATTCCACTTCCTTCTTTATGACTTCCAATTTTCTGAAAGTCATACTTCTTTCCCAACTTTTAATTACTAGATATTGGCAGCTATTTCTCCTCTTTTTGAAACCTGCCGCAGCAGCCAGTCAAGATCCCTAGCCATGCCATTATGGATGGCACTGTGGTGGAAACCACTTTCAGCAGGAATCTCTTTTTCTGCATCATCTTGTGAGTGCTTTCTGACCTAAAGGTCTCATATTCTGCCACTATCGCTGATGATGATCTGCTTTTATTTCATGAGTTTCTTTGACAGTGTTTCAGTATTATCCATAAGGTGGCTAATTCATCAGCTTATTCCTGCTCTGTAGTCTGTTTGTAGTCTGGGTGACGCTACTGGTAGTTGAAATACTAGGGACATAGCTACCAGAATCACTGCCACACACAGATCACCCACAGTACAAAAAACTAGAGATAAGTCATGGAAATCATTCATAGATGAAGAAAAATGAGGCTTAGCACCAAACTACCTAAAGTAGTGGTTCTCAACCTTTCTAATGCTGTGACCCTTTGATACAGTTCCTCATGTCATTGTGAGCCCCCAACCATAATATTATTTTAATTGCTATTTCATCACTATCATTTTGCTACTGCTATAAATTGGACGAGCCCTGTGAAAGGGTTGTTTGACCCCAAGGGGGGTCACGACCCATAGGTTGTGAACTGCTCATGTAAAGGCTGAACAATTAATGCTTGTGAAGTGAGGATTTGAATTCAGATTGTAAGCAATATTTCCTCCTAAACAATCTTTATAGGAAAGAGGCCATTATCACTACTTTCTGATATCAGAAAATTATTTTTAATTAATTTGACTGCCATCTCAAAGGAAAATACATTTCAAAGATTTTAGTATCAAATTTTATACTGAACCACTCTTATACTAGACATTTGAAACTATAGTTCCCTGTCACATGTAACATTGTATTCTAAGAATATGTATAACAACATTCCTACTTCAAATGCAGTCAGGAATTTGAAAATGGACTCAACATGTGGCATTGTCTACTAAGTTTCCATTCATGCTGATTTCTGATGGTTTTACAGAATATTGTTAGTTTTTAGGGCTAATGAGTTTGATTTAATTTCCTTACCCCTCTCAGCCAAGTCTTTCCACAATGTGGCTTCTCCCATGGGGTCCTAGCTAATAAATATTTTAATTGAACTGCTTTATTAAAATGGGTGTCTATATGATCATCTAGACACCCCACAGCTGTGAGGCAAGATTATGAGTTTAAATGAGATTGAAGTAGGTTGATCCAGGTTTGATCCTGATAGGGTATTATTAAAAACTACTGACAATAAGGGAACCAAAGTTCACACAAGATTAGTAAACATAATGAAATGAAAGTTTAAGTACTTGTAAGCTAACTTTCAATAAATTACTAATACTTTAAAGTAAAAATAGCAAGCATGAAAGATTGGCGCAATTTCCAAGCCCAGACAGCAGAATATTGTTAACCACTTATTCACTTCAATGAGGTTGTTATGCACTGGAACCAACTTATAGCACAAAGCAAGGTATAATAACCACTTACCAATAGATGTAAGATTGTCTAGATTGTCTCCCTATAATATAATGTTCTCTTTGTATCAAAAACAAAATAGCAGATATAATTTTCTGTTTTCATTTGTTTAAAATAATAGTTCCTCCTTTTCCTGCCTTATCTCAAACAACCATAGCTATCCACAATGCATTTTTTTGAGGCTTGTATATTTGCTCATTGGTTAACTGCAAAACTGATTACCAAAAGGTCGGCATTAACCACTCGGCAGAAGGAACATTGTAATCTGTGTTGTCAAGATTTAGATGCTGGGAAATCTTATGAAGAAAATCTGTTCTGTCCTATACAATTGGTATCAGTTGAAATGAACTTAATAACAAGGGGCTATATTTTTCATCCTTTTATGAATGATGAGTTACATTCTTATCCGACTTTATTATTTATATAACTCTTTATAAACATAAAAATGGTTCTTGCCTAACAAGTCAAACAGTTAAAAAGAAACATAACCCTATATAAAAGTTCAAATTCTCCTATAAAAGTTATTATTATTGGATCATTTCTTATAAGTAATTAAAACTTATATAGTAAATATTTTATTATAAAATAAGAACAAAATAGTCATAGGCTAGTGCTTTAGAAACAGGAATTACTCTTAAGCCTTTGAAAATGTAATTTATAACTCTTTATTTTAATAACATTTTATTTGGTGAAGAATTTCAAAGCTTAGGATGCTAAAGTGTAAAGGAAAAAGAAAGAAATGGATGTTATTATATTCAGACAAATCTAAAAGTCATCCGTTTCATTGTAGAAAAGAGACATAACTCACAAGTAAGTAAAATGTTACATATTTCCTGTGAAAATGCTATAATTTAAGTAAACTTGAATTTGATTAGGAATAAATTCTTTTCTAATAATTATCGTTTGATAAGCTGATTAATCAGAAAATTACACACACAGGATCTATATAAAATGATAAAATCTGGTCATACAAGAAGTTTGAAGTTTATACTCAATTTCACTGATCCCTTGCACCTTACCCCGTAGGCATAATTCAACAGTAAAGAAAATTGAGCATAAGTGTAATTCTACATTTAAATCAGTTAAATTAGCCCATTATCATGTGATGAAAACAAAATTTTCCAGTTTTTCCTTGAATCACAGAACATACCTTTTTAAACTATCATTGAGGCAGCCATGTAATTGACACGTGGCAATCATGTCAATTTCATGATTGGGAGTGTAGGGGTGAAGTCTCGTCTTTCAATCTGGAGATCGCCAATGAGACCTGTGTGTGGGTATGGCTTTCTCTGAGAATTCTGGGAAATCTCATGATTTTTCCCCAGTGAGGGACTGACTATAGGCTTATTCCCTGGAAGACGCTCTACTGACAGGACACGTGGTTGACCGCCTGTCATGCCATGCAAGGCATCTCGGAGAAGGAGCCTCATGGGCTTGTCCTGATGGAACCAGACCTCTGAAGCTGGAGAAGCCAAGTGGAGCCTCCTGCCAGTGCTGAGATGCTTGGGAGACCACAGGGAAACCCCAGTCAGCGCTGAGATGCTTCTACCATCACTGAGTACACAAGACTGCACCCAACTGCCCTGTGAGTCTGAAGAGGACAAATGGATTGGTATCAGGCATATGGTCTAATATCAGACTTGTGGACTTGGACTGGACTGGGTTGGGATGCTTTCTCAATGTTCCATTCCTCTTGTATCTAAACCTCTCCCTTAAATAGTTACGTGTGTTTATGAATTTTGTTTCTCTAGCCTAACCAGAATAACATTATGATTTTCTCTATTGCCATTAAACACTGACTTAAGTTTGCACTATCCCATCCCATATCCAACTCCAATAACCTTTCATACTTGCTAAAATAATAATCATAGTAATATACATTATAGAGATAAATTAAATATCTACAAATGCAGCACATTGATGATTTTCTTCCTACACAAAACATAATTGGCAGCATTTAAATGGATACATTAAATGTCTTCTTTACATAGAAGATACAAATGAATGAGTTACCTGTGTTACTTCCCCCCCTTCCTGCTTTTCTCCAATGCACAAATCATTGATGTTTATTGAAATTCTGTTTTGTGTTAGGCACAAGGAACACTAGAATGAGTTGAATTCAGGGATAAAGATTCAGCTTGCTCTCAAAGGAATACATTTAAATTCAATTGATCACAAATACTCTGTATAAATTCTTGCTACTTTGCTACACAGTTTAAGAAAGGACTGTATTATTGAAATGAAGGGATTAGGGTTAATTTCCAAGGTCATGTGTAGCAGATTTGTCCAATGCAAATATCTTCACTGCTGTTTCCCTGAACATTGATCGCAGATCCAAGCAAGAGATAATCCTTGACAACTTCAATTTAGAATGATGTTATCTAGTAGTATAGTTATGAGGATTTTGATTTCCTTTACTTTGAGTTGTAAGTCATACTGAAGGCTGCAATTCTTGAACTTCACCATTAAATACTTCCAGTCCTCCTCACTCAGCAAGCAACGTCGAATCATCTGCATACTGCAGCTTGTTAAGAAGAGTCCCTCTGATCCTGAAACCATGCTCTTCATTCAATATTATTGATCTGATTATTGGCTCAGTGTACAGTTTGCATACGTATTGTAAGAGCATTCAACCCTCATGCACACCTTTCCTGATCTTTAAGCTTACAGTATAATTTTGTTATGTACTTCTTCCAAGACAGGTCAGTTTGTCCTTTTAGCGGTCCTTTGTACTTCCAATATTCTTCTCAAGCACCCTTTGGAATGGCAAATAGGAAATTTTAGGGATATATTTTATAGTCAAAATATGGAGAGGTTCCACTGAAGAGGACTGATTGCATGAACAGAAACAAACAGCCTCAAAGAGCCCCTGATTATTTTAGGAGATACTGTGGGTCAATATTTTTAAGATGGTAGAAGAGAGAGGTGATGTACTGATTTTGAATAATCTCTTCATATTATTCACTCTCCTCATGATGGAAATATGCCTGACTAAACCTTCATGTTCATTCCTAATCCTAAAGTGCACATACCCAGTGCTTTAGTGCACCCAATGGGAAAAAATACATGTTATATGCTTGTCCTAACCCATTAATGCTAATGAATGACAGATTAATGCTAATGAATGACAGACTTCAGTTCGAAAACGATAGCACAAACAATGTATGGGCATAGAGGAATGGACAGATCTAGTTGTCTTTCATATCCAAAAAGAGAAATGGGGAAAACTGTTCCAACAGGAAGTCAGATTTGAACAGTTGGGAGAAATCAGTGATCCGAAGTAGAGGATAAGATTGTCGTTGGTTTGTTGGTTGATTTATTAATTAGGACTGAGTCTTTCTATGGCTTTTACTGCGTATTTGATACAGGTGCCTCACATTTGGTTCATCAGCTACATTGTCTAACCATCCACAGGAGGCTAATTTAAATGGCTCTGCTGCTCGTGATTAACCAGTAGTTGATGATAGACTAGTGGTTTTTAGCTTAAATTTCCCTCCAAAAGACATCTCCCCAAGTACTTAAATACAGAAGCTAGCTCAAGATAGTGATTAAGAGACCGAATACACTGGGTAAAATGTATACAATTACCAAGAACCATCAGCATGTTAGTTAAATTGCACATTGTGTTGTAAAAAAAAATAAAGAAATGTTGACAATTGAATGAACGGTACACATCTTTCCTAGGACTAGCGACATTCACAGTGTTGCTCATTTATTTGTTTTTGTTTTCCAAAAGTGAGCATCATCAGCAATCACTTTAAAATAGCTATCCTTTGAACACAAAATTTGGAATCAAACTACTTTTTAATTTAAAATTTATTGACTTTACTTTAAGGAAGCTTAATAGAGATATTTGGGAGAAAGGCAGAACTCACTGGAAACATGGGAGCAGCCCTACCCTACCCTGCAGAGTCACAATAAGATGGAACCAAATCTTTGGCAGTGAGTTTGAGTAAACATAGAAACTAATGTGTCAAAGAGGACTGCTGACAGACTTTCTGCTGTGAATTTAACGGAGTCATTTCTTTTCATCTGTATAGGTGGAATGCTAGCAAACGTCAGCCACATGTGATAGCCTTTGCAAGGAAGCCTCGCGCCGAAAACTCTAAAGTTTCCATCTGGAGGGATTCTTCATATGTCTATGGAATGTCTGGAGTCCATTGTAACAATCACTAGTGGAGAATAATTTGTTAAATAGTTATTCTCATTTTGGAGATGAGAGCATCAATGATCCTTTAGGATAATCCCTCAGCAAAAGTGGCAAATCTCAATTCCTCATTCCCTGACTTAGGAAATATCAAGATCATCATTCTTATCCTCTAATTTTTTTTGAGGGGGGCCATCACCACCCTCTGGTGGGAGTGGGAGGCCCAGCCTTGCTCCTGGAGGGCTGCTGCTGGATCTGAACCACCAAGTCAGTGGGCTGCAGTCCCCACTCAAGCACTACATCACCGGGGCTCAGCAACCTCTAATCTTAATGAATGTGTAGTATCAAAATGTAGCCAAGAAAAATGGTCAAGAATATCCCTTAGTGTCATGTGAGCTGTTTCTAATTTTTCTCCCATCACATATGTCTGCTGAGAATCACTGCTGGGGGAAGTTTGTGGTCCAGATTGGTCCTGAGCCTGTCTTCTCAGTGCCTGTGATTTTCACCCAAGGAAAGAGACGCTTTAAGGAAGATGCAGTGTTGGTCCCACTGGCTCAGTCCTGTTCACTCTGCGATGAGATGTTTTCATACATGAATGAATGAGAAACCCAAAAAGATTGGGCAGATCAAGGAAGAGCATAAACCTTTATTGAACATTTATTTGAATGGAAATTTAATGCTTTTGCCATGGGCATTGTGCCAGACTATTTTCTTATAAGTGCCTCAATTAAACTTTATAGATGTCCCAAAGAAATGGTTTTATCCCTGGAGAAGTGGCAATGATGTTCGTAGAAATAAATTGTCTACTGATGTCTAAGAGCTAGTAACAAGTCGAATGAACATTCAGTGGAGAATTTGAAAGTAAAGCTCATTTTACTACATTTTCAGAGGGCACAAGTTAACTTGTGATTGATGTCACACAGAAACAGCATAAATATAAAGGATAACAGCAGACTACTATAAAGAACTATACTCCAACAATTTGAAATCTAGAAGAAATGGAAAAGTTTTCAGAAGCATACCACCTACTAATTAATACAGATTAAATTAGTGAATCTGAACAGATCCATACAAAAGAAGAAATACAGCAGATAATTAAAAACAAGCAAACAAAAGTCCTCAAAACATTAAACATGTCTGTCCTAGACAGCCTACTGGGAAATTCTACCAAATACTCAGAGAATATATGAGACCAATCATATCCAGGCCATTCCAAACCATACAAAGGATTCATACTTCTGAATTTATTTAGCAAACAAGCTTAATTCTCATATCAAAATCAAGTACTACAAAAAATTTGTACACCTATATAAACCTCACTAACATAGAAGTAGATAGAATATTCTATCCAGCAGAATATAAGCCTATACCCTGCCCATCTCACAAAGCAAATAAACAAAATCACCACACTACTATTGTGTCTGTTCTGACTCATAATGACCCCATATAAGCTTTCTGAAATGGTAATTCTTTCCAGGAGCAGATAGTCATATCTTTCTCCCTCTGAGAAGTGGGTAGTTTTGTACTACTTATGTTTTAAGAACCACCTCAACACCTAGGTCACAGTGCCATCAGAGCTCCTTAATGATATCTAACATCATAATTTAAAAAAGAATGCACCCTGGCCTCAGAAGTGTCCATACCTGACATGTGAGGCTGATTCAACATAAATTTCACACCTATAAACTATGCTGTTGCTCTTTGTTTCATTTTTAGGAGGTCGCAGGCTTCGTCTGCCACAGATGAGGAGTCTGCTCCAATCAAGCGTTACTTTCTGAGAATGGATAATGGCAGTTCTACTCTGTCCTTTCAGTCACGTGTGCCCGAACTGATTCTACCAATGACAATTAGCAGCATCACAACAGAAAGTCCTGTACAGAAAAGGAGAAAATGTAAAACAAATGTTAATATTCCACAGAAGACCAAACTTCCTGGTGAGATGTAGGTCCTTTAATAACTCTGAAAATGATTTCTAAGCTCATCCCTCGGCATGGACTTTCAACTGAACAATAGGTAGGTCTGTGACGTGAGTAACGTCAGGGAGAAATATGCTTCTCAGATCAATACATTTTGTGAAACCCAAAAGGCAGCATTTGCCCCCAAAATAAGTCCAGGAAAGAGGAAGGGACAGACAAGAAGGACATTAAAACACAGAAACCAGGGAGGAAGTGGGCAAAATACCACCGCTACATTGCGCACATTGCCAACAACACCTAAAACAAAATAGTGACGGTAAAATAAGCATTGCAAAATTCCCTCAAATGATAACAAAAAGTTCAAAAACAAACATACAAATTAAGTTAATTTTTAAGACTATATTCCAAGTTCTTACCTTCCCAACCAGTATTCTTTTAAACTATTCTGCTTAAGAACACACTACAACTCTATCAACCCTGAGTCAGCATGTCTTTTCAATATGGTTCTCCACTAATGAAGTAGCTTGGGTGACACTTCCAGGGCTTACCAATGAGAGGCCAACTAGTCAATTAGTCACAGAAATACATGTTCATAGCACAGCAAACAGAAGTCCTGAATCAATCAAAATTGATTCTCTTTCTCACAAGTGTAGCCAAGTTATTGTTGCCATCAGGAAAGAAACTTGGCTTCATTAATTAACAAGTGTCTATGGCAGCTGATTTATGATTGAAGAAACGGTACTCCTTACTGTACAGACAGAGCCTTTTCATTGTCATCCTGCTTCTTTTCAAAAGCTCCAACGGCAATGTGCTCTGTCTCAATTCTCCAGCTAAGACTGTACTAAGCTGTGATGACTTACAAAAGATTCCTACTGTTTTCTACCTTTCCTTCTCTGAGCTGTGCCATTGCTTTTCTCTGTGGGACTCATTGCTGCCTAGATGAGGGTTGATGCCAAGCAAAATCATTAGCATTCTCGAATCCAATTCAATTCAATGAATATCAAATACTCTACCTACTTCATGCCAAGCATTGGCCAAGACCCTAAGGGAATCCCATAGATGAATATGTCGTCTGTCAAAAGAGAAAGACGTGTACGAATAACTCTCGTGTAAATCACACTGCTCTGTAATAGATAGGTATGCTAGAGATGGTTATTCTCATTAGGAGAATCAGCTATATATCAAAGAAGAGAGAAATGTGATTTGGACGTGATAGATAAAGAATATTTCAACAGTCGGAGGCGATGGGTCTTGGATGACAAGGAGAGGGACAAAAGAATATTACAGGCAGGGAAGTCAACATTACAGAATATATGAAAATGTAAGAAAGAACCAGCAAAGAGATAGATGAGATTCATGGGACAGATACATTATGAAATTTTGTGAAAGCAGGATTTCCAAGTGGTCCCAAAGAAGGACCGATGCATTCATAAGAATGCCTATAAGTTTAAAACTAGAGCACAAAGAGAAAGCCTGTTCAGAACACATAACAATTTCAAAATCAGAGGTGACTATGGGTCAGTTATAAAATAGGTGATTTTACTCCTCTCATAATCATACTCAATAAAAGCTAAGATGTATTTAATATGGATTGAGGTGGCAGCAAGGAAATTTCAACCTTGAATGTCATTATTTAAATCAATTCTAACATTGAAAGTTAATTTCTGCTTTGTGGCAAAGATGTGAGGGCATACTTTTAAATTGAAATTCTTATCAGAGGGTATGGAACCACGAGAACCAAACCCAACCCACTACCACTATTCCAACTCAGAGAAAGCCCAGATGGACTTCTGAGGTGGTAAATCTTCTTGGGAACAGACCTGGTGATTATAAACCACTGACAGTGTGGTTAGCATTCCAATGCCTGAAGCCCTTCTGCATTCACACAGATACAGCTTTCTATGCAATAATAGAGAGACTAGAATAAGCAATCTCAAACTGTTTTTAAATCATAACCTCTTAGCATGAGTCTAAGGATTTAAACAAGAAAGTATAATTCTGTAAACAGTGAACATTCAGATACAAAAAAGAAATGTTTATCGTTTTCCTGGATGTTCAGCTGCACTTGATACAAAACATTATCCTATTAATTGCTTTGTGCATTTTATAAGCCCTGGACTCTAATGACTCATGGGTCTTTACGTAAGAAGATATCAGAGAATATGAACAGCAAGTGGTTAAAGATAGCGACTTTGTTTCTCTCATTACTGTCTTGAAGAGGGAAACCAGCCTGTGTTCATTCTTCATTCTACTTTTCGTAATGGGACTGTTCTGTGAATACTGAATTTTTTCCATCTCTTTCCACTAGAAGGCTAAATTGTACCCACATTATCATAGGGTATGTTTCAATCTGTGTTTTAACTTGCTCATGTCTTAATATATTTTTAATCCTCCATTTTGTGTTTTCCGTGCTTTCCATGAGAATAATGGCAAACCAGGGTAATTTTCACCTTTTTATTAGCAAATGTAAAACATGTGTAACTCATCATCACCTGGTTGTTCTTAGTCCAAGGCACCTTGGAACACTTTTCACGGTTTCTGCTCTCCTTAGGCTCTCATCAAAAAGAACCAAGTAACGCCGTCGTCCGAACAGTATGGATCAAGTCCACATTTAATTACTCAGCTTTCTATTTTCTACTTTTTGTCACAAACCTGAGCTTACAGACTTTTACACACATTAGAAACTTTAAGCTAAATGTTTACATGGAAAAAGCCCAATTCGAAAAATTCTAGTGGGAGGAGGATGTGAGATGGAATCAAAACCTTGGCTTCGTGGTTTTGTTTTTCACTGTGATAATTATGTTTGCTTTGTGGGAAACAAATGATCGAATGTTGATCATTTCTATTTTTATGAATCTGCTTCAAAATACTCTCCAAATTTATATGGCCACAGACACTTGTGAAATTCCTGGGTAATGCAAATGGTTCGGTGCTTGGCTGCTAAGATTGGCAGCTGAAATCCAGTATGGCCTGACAATGTGTTTACAAAAGCTCACCGGCTTGAAGACTCTGTGGAGCTCAGTCTCCCCTGTACACATGGGATTACTAGAAGTCCAAACCAACTCAAACCGATCACTAGAGACACACTCCAAAATGGAACTAGTTTCTCTGTTTGGCCAGCCCCAAAATAACGGCTAAACAGGAAATAGTAGAATCATTAAAATTCTTTGAAATAAAAAAAAGAATTTCCAGAGTCATTGGCTGAAAAAAATCATGAGAAAATCTGAATGACTTATTCCAAATGCAAGAATGTTCCTTGCAGGCTTGTTTCACTTAGGAATAACCATCTTAATATTATATCAAATAAAAACAGCCCTGCAGTTTTATTACTTTCAGTTTGTCTTGTTATTATTAGTGTTTAGGATGCTCTAAACGCAAGTGTCTATCTTCGTCATCAAGTTCTGATAGTCTCAAACAGTTTCCATAGATCACACAATCTACACTCCCCCACCACCCCAATCCTGTGGCAGCACCTTCTTTCTTCGCAGTGGTAATCACCAGTAAACACCTTCTTCCTTGTGTTTATATACTCATTTTTGGTCTTTCACCACATACAAGAATTTAAGTCCCCCCAAAAAACAGGTGATTCATTGTCCTATTCAGCATTGTATTCCCAGCACTTAAATCCTTTGGGACGTATTATACATAGAATCGGGGACAATTCTCTTTTCTTTATTGAAAGTATGCTCTCTAGAATTAGAATTTTTTAAAAATAACTTTTTGATTGATATCCTTCTTGAACATTAAGAGTAAGAAAATAATCAGGCACCCTTTGCTCTTGTATTGTTACAAAACGTATCGTGATTTTAAAAAGCAATTATTATCAATGATTAATAGGGAAAGTATTATTCTCAATGTTGTATTACTCGAGTCTTCTTTTGCAGAGGTCAGTGCTATTTGAAAGGCTCTGATGGCAGGGAAGATTAAAGAAGCAGAATCAGACTCTACAATAACCCAGATAAGCACATCTTTGGCCTGGTATAAAACAAGGAAAACTAACAATTCACTGGGAAACAGACAGCTGTGTTTCTCTTCCATGAAGAGACTGTTGGATTCACACTGCTGACCATTTTCATTAACCATTGGCAACTGAGTGCTTTACCCACTGAATGAAGATGGCTCCTCTTGCCCTTGTTAAAAATAAATAAACTAGAATTCCATCATCACGTTGATTCTGACACATAGCAAGCCTTTAGGCCAGAGTAGAAATGCCCTTTTGAGTTTCCAAGACTATAGATCTTTACAGGAGAAGACAGCCTCATCTTTCTCTCATGGAGCTGCTGGTGGATTTGAACCACAGACCTTGTAACTAGCAGTATAGGGCATAAACCACAGTGCTTGGAGCTCCTCTTGTATTTGTCAGAGATTTTGAATTTGAAAAGAATAAATAAAAGAATTTCAATTTTTTTGAATTAATAAAAAATTTGATTCTATAGGAAGATGGAATAGAGTTGAAAGAGAGAGGGATGCCAGCCATGCTTAGAAGCTTTGAACTGGTGAAAGAAAATCGGAAAAGTTTCACTGCAAATTAGTAAGTAAGCACAAATGCTTACCTGATTTACTAGGTAATACAATATTGAAAAATGGGAAATCGTCCTTTAGGGAAAAAGCTGAACTCTCCTCAGGAAAAAAAATTTTTTTCCTAAAAGATTCATCATTTATTTTGGTTCTTAAGCATTACTTGTAGAATGGAATACCCATTGATTATTATTTAGTTACTATCATCTCCATGTAAAATTGAGCGCTATGTAGCACCTCCAAACATGTGATGATATACGTTTTCTTTTTGTTTTCTAATTAAAGGCCATAGGTGCCTCAGAGTTGAGAAAAGTCATTTTGTAGCTAAAGGTTCATCCAAATAATTATAATTGAACATTTTATTGGTCATTTTAATATCCTTTATACACTCATAAATTAATCTTCAAGCAGGTGCACGGGTTATTTTAATTAACAACAGCTGTGTTATGGTACCATTATAGGAGCTAGTTATGGCAGCATTTGTTAGGACTATATTGCAAATGAGATTAATAGTGTGTTTTATAAAAAGTTACTAAATGATACAACTGCATTTGGGAATAATTTAATACATATCAATAAATAATTTATGATTGTACTTTTAAGTTGTTGCCATTATTTTCAAGCAAATTATTTCCTCTTTCCTTCCAATATTTGCATGCCAATCACCAATAATTATCAGTACATCTTCATTAAATGTTTGTCCATCTCAAACTGAAGATGGTAGTTTTCTTTAATCTCTTTATCTCTAGCTTTTGTGGATGAGGGATACATTTGAACAATAGTTATATTGATTAGATTTCCTTGACTGAGGAAGTGTATACTCCCATCACAGACAGATCTTTAAATGTCCTAACAATGAATGCAGCACCTTTTCGCTTGTGTCATTCTCAGCATAGCAAAGCAGAAGATTTTCTAATTCAAAATAATAAATATCAGTTTGTTTCACCTCATTAAAGCCTAGACACATAAGGCTTAGCAAACAGTAACTTTGGGAGTGGTCACTTTTGTCATTCCACTGTGTATAAAAGTGAGTCATCTTAGAAGTACAACAAAGAATCCTGTGACCAGTCAGAAGGCAGGGCCACCAAGAGAGCATGTGCAACATTTGTGAACCAGGGGTGGTAGCAGAGTCACCAAAGGCCAGGACCAGAGGAAGAAGCAGAAGGATTCATGGGCTCCAGATAGAGTGTAACGAAGTGTCTTTGGACGCTGATCAGGCTCTGCCTATCTTTGTAACACTTTCCAAACAAGGCAGGTGCCCATGGCACTCACAGCTGAGAATCTGATGACCAAAGTGAGATAGAAGACCAGAAAGAGACATCCTTCCTGGCATGGCTGAGAAGATGCTATGTCATGGCAAACAGGACTATATCCTTAATGCTTTCTAATACTGGCATCTGGTAACCCATCATCTTGCATATTAAACTCTCCTAATTCACAGCATCACACATTGAGACCTCTGTGTGGGTATTGCAATGGATATGAAACCTAATAGAGAAGAAGAATAGTGTGAAAGGGATGGTTGGTGTCAGAATAGGACAAAGAAAGATTGTAGTTGGAGATTTGCCTGATTTATGTCTCCATACATGATTCTACAGGAGTCACCCTTAGGCAGATATGGAATTGGATTTTCCTTCTCTCTGTATAGTCAAAGAAAATCAGAAATGGTCTCCACACTATCTCCTCACATGTGTACGATAGACTTAATCAAGTTACTTTTAATTTTATTGTTTATATTACCAACTATATTTACTTCAACAAAGAAATACCATAGCCCATCAATTGCTTTGAAATCTCATCCATCAGTTTGATGTGACTGTAATTAATAGTGCTGAATGGAATGACTAAAGTCAAGGCCATTTATTTCAATTATCTGTTCCTTTTACAAAATAAGCCTGCAAATTAATGGAAATCCAATCTCCCCTATATATTGTATATACAAAACATTTGCATGAAGAAAAAATCAAGGCATTCACAAGAGAAAAAAATACTACCTTAAACTTGTGAGGAAATCATAAATAATAAGTTAACTTCAAAGAAAATAGAAAATCTTCACACACAAAAAAAGTGCAAAACCATTGTGAAAGTCACTAATCCTGGCCCAGTCAAAAAAAAATCAAGACAGGTTAAGACACTGGAAGGAGTACAGAAATTAGAGTTAAAGACAAATACTGTTATATAAACTACTCTGCAATATCAGTGATCTAAGAGGGGTTGCATGGATATAGAGAGAGGCTGAATGGACATGATGAGAACTGACCTATACCTGGCAATACAGCTACATAGGATAAAGGATATTTCAGCATGAATATTTTTCTTTGCTGTAAGTGTATCCATGTGCATGCTAGAGCATACAAGCGGCAAAATTATGAAACCTACTTAGACATAATCAAACACTTTGAAGGAATGAGTTACTGAGGCTGGGGCACAAAATTTGGTCTAAGGTACCCAAGATCTTGGTTAATTTTCAAAACATAATATGCAAAACAATGTTTGCATAGTACTTTGGTGGCTAGCAGGACTTAATATCTCATGAGTGGTTATCAAACGTGTGTCTACCAGTCTCTTTTCCTATGACACAGAGTGAAATAATGTGAAGACACATGAAAATAATCAGTGAAAAGGATGAAGAAATTAAGTAAACATCATCCTTCATCACCCTGAGACCAGGTGCCCAACTCCCACTAGGAACTGCTGTGAAAGAATCCTCTTGGAAAGTTCTGGGGGAAGTGGGAGAAACATATGGAACAAAACTCAATATTATTTGGAAAAGGCCAGACTTACCAGTCTAATGGAGAGTGATGGAGCATCTGAGACCATAGTCCTTAGCCATCCTTCTAGATTGAAAATGATTCACTTATAAGACAAAAATAGTAAGGTCTACAAGGGGCACAGTAACACCGGGGAGCTGTATGATCCTTAGAAGAATCAACCCTTTGAGATCAGAAGGTCAGGATGTAGTGAAGGACAAAGTTTGGAAGAGTTAGGTGATAAGGGGAGGTGGAAACAGCAAAAGTAGGGAGGAAATGACATAAGTGATTGTGAGAATTGCCAAAACATCAGGGAAAATGTGAATAGATTGTTTAAGGAAAACTGATTTGCTCTGTAAACCTTCACCAAATTCACAATGAAGCATTTTAAACCTAAATAAGAATGAAGTTAAAAATTTATATCACAGTTTACTCTTTGTGTGGTACAATCCCAGGTGTTTTGACAAATGTTTAATGTCATATGCCCGTCATTATTTTTAAGAACCAACAAACAAAAAACAAGCTTATTGCCAGTGATTCCATTCTGAAGCATAGTAACCCAATAAGATAGACTAGAATTGTCCTTTTGCTTTCTGAAAAGTTTAAATTTTATTTGCAAAAGTTTATTGCAGTGATGATTGCAGAACTCTTCTTAATAAAAATGAACAATTAAATTTTGTGATATGTCCATTGTATGCCAATTAAAATATTTTATTATATTTTTATTTTGGGGGGGAGGGCATCACTGCTCTCCGGTGGTGGGAGTAGGAGGCCCAGCCCCACTGCTGGAATTGAACCTCCGTTCCAGTGGGCTGCAGTCCCGCGCACAACCACTACACCACCAGGGCTCAGCCCAATAAAAATATTTTAGAGAAATTATTTATAGGAGTAGATAGTCTCATCTTTCTTGTGAGTAGCAACTGGTGTGTTCAGACCTCAGCCTTTTGGTTAGTAGCTACATGAGGGGATCATCAAAATAACTTCATATCTATTCATATTTAAGCATCCATTACCTTATGATTTTTTTGATAGCTCTATCCTAGCTTTCCTTCTACCTATCCAAAATATTCTTTTCAATATCGTTTACCCATTCTGCTGTCAACCCAACATATGAGCATTACATTCCCTGGTTTCCATGCTGGACCCTTATCGTGGTTTTGTTTTTCCCATGTGCTTTTTAAGATTGCTAACACTAAACATTTTATGTTTATCATTTGTCGACTAAAGATATCTATTCACCCCTTTGTACATGGATCCTATGAATGTTACTTCATATGGCAAAATAGGACTTTGTAGAATGAAACTGAATGACAGATTGTGACATCGGGAAACATCATGCTCGGATGGTCCAGATGTGTAGGAACAGATATGGCATGCAGGCGAGCAAAGGAGACAGAGAACGGACGCGGGCACACAGACTCCGGTGACCAGGCTCTGATGGCGCAGCTATGTTTTATTGTTGTCTTTACACCGTTTTCATAGGGAGCAGAAGCCTATCAATTGTATCTACGCTAACTTCCTTATTCTTAGAGCTTATCCTTATATGTTTATATGACCATGCTATGAGGAAGTGGCAGACTTTGCTGTGGACTAGGGCAATCAGAGGAATGCAGAAGCTTACAAAGCTGACTTGTCTCAGGGCCATTTTGTCTCACCAGTGTGCTGGGGGTCACTTTCATAGAGAGATGGTTTTCTGCTTCTCAGGCCCATTCGAGAAGGCTGAGTAGCATTTTGCACTTTCTATCCCATTCCTCCTTTATACATTCTAGTTCCAAAGCCATGATCTCCACACAAGTGTGCCCTATAAATATTCTTACATGTATTCTTATAAGAAGGCAAAACCAAAAGACCAAACCCACTGCCACTGACTTGGTCAACTCTTATTGACCCCCTATAGGGTTCTCAGACTAAACCTTTACAGAAGCTGGTAATTTCATCTTTCACCCTTAGAGCAGATGGTTTGAACCACCATTCCATTTGGCAGTCCAATATCTAGCTTACAATGTCACCAGAACTCTAGGGGAAATTTTTCAGAGATAAAGAAGGGACCTGACCCTAGGAACCAAAATTAGTGTGATGCCCCACAAGTCCAGGAATGCCAGAATCTGCAAGAACCTGGAAAATCACAAATTCTTCTCTAGAGTTCCTGGAGGGAGCAGAATCCTGCTGACCCCTTAATATCGGCCCAATACAATTGATTTGAGATATGTGGCTTTCTGAATGTGAGAGAATATATTTTGGTTCTTTTAAGGCACCAGTCTAAGTGTAAAATGTGAGAGAAGCCTTAGGCAATTAAAACAATCCTAAGATGACTGTGCTAAATATCCAATCCAATCTCTCCTCTGAACTTTAGAACCATAAACCACTATCTTCTTGACGTCTCCCCCTGACTGTTAGGTTTTTCATCTGTAGCATGTCCTCAGGTCGGCAAGCTACTTACTGCTCATAAGCCATATGCAGTTTTCTGTCTGAACACACAGCTCTGAAGTAACATTAAAAACATTTAAAGGTGATTATTTCAGGTCATGTTGATTTCATTTGTTTGAAAAATATATTTAAGACTCTTGAGTGATTTTAACGTTGTTAGGAGGGACAAGATTAGCTCTTCTGTCTTGAGTTTGGTCTAGTGTGTTAAGCATTGAGATGCTAACCACTAGCTCTTCAGTCATCCATCCGCCACTGTGCCAAAGATGAAACGTCCTGTTCCCTTACATCCGAGGAAACCTAATGAAGCAGTCATAGTTTTTCCCTAGAGGGTCATTATGAATTGGAATATTTAGATAGATTGCAGTAAATTTGTTCTTTTGGTTTTTATGGCCAACACGAAGCTCTCGTTTCCGCACCCCTTCTGAATATTTTCCCTTCTCTCTATCTTCTCATGTCAATAAATGACAGCATTTTTCACCCATTGCTCAAAATTGCATGCCACTCTTGGCTCTTCTCTTTCCTCAATGCCACACCTGACACACTTATAAGCTATCAATGCACAATGTCACTTGTGAAATTCAGGTACACATAATTGGGTTGCTTATAATATTCTGGGTATGGCTCATGTGTATGTGTTTTTTTAAAGGTTTTAAAATGCAATAAGTACTTAAGAACACAAAATAAAAACAAGGACCTTGATAGTAACCTACACCTAATCTTCTTTTGAACATAGTAATAATTATGAGAATGGCACGATTATTCTCGTGTACACTGGGTTGCTGTGCACTGAAGCTGACTTAATGGCATGTAACTACGAAAATCCCCCCAGACCTCATTTGACATCCTGCCTCCTCCAACCTTACATAAATAGCCTTTTGGATCTTTTGTCATTTTTTCCCCTTTCTTTGATTTAAAAAAATAGTTTTTCAACTCTTCTCTTGATGAACATCTTGATTGTTTTCACTTATCTATTTTGTGATCATTACAATTGTTACTAGTTGCTAGCAAGACTATTCTAACTCCCAGAAATATCACAGGCACCAGAGTAGTACTATCTCTAAAGGGTTTTCAAAACTGTGAGCTTTTGGAAAAAGGCCTTTTTTTCTCCCGTGCCTCTGAATGGATTCCAATGAACAACCTTTCAGCTAATAGTTGAGTACCTAACTGCGTATGCCACCCAGAAGCACCTATTTTCTACACACCTCTTGTGCATGTGCATAAGGTTCTTTTGTGCACCCATTGCTATTCAATTTTTTGCAACTCAAGTGACCAGGAGGACAGGATCTAACTGCCCCATACAATTTCTGAGGCTGCAATCTTTACAAAAGAAGATTGCTGCTTCCATCTCCTGTGAAGCAGCCAATAGGTTTGAACTGCAAACCGTGTGGTTAGCACTCTAGCTTTTAATCCATGCCTTCAGAGACGTTAGTAATGAACTTGCTAATGCTAAGCCATTATAAAGTTGTCAAAACGGCAAACTTTTTGAAACTATTATAAAGTTGTCAAAAGCTTGCTTGGATCTAGTGTCCCAGACTCATTTGCATGTGGCCAGATTCTTCTAGAGTTTAAAACAAGTTTCATTCATGCCCTAGATGATGATAAATCCTATGGATCCAATAACCCAGTCTCACTTCTCAAGTTTAAAATGAGTTCCATTCATGCCCTGGGCCCGAAGCCCCAAGCTTGTTTGAATAATACATGTTCACTTACTAGATTCCAAGTGGAGTTTAATATTTGGATTCAGGGAATAATGAACAATTATTTAGGGAAGTTGTGATTGTTACTGCTCTTTGGGGGCTTGAATTGAAAATCTAGTGGCAAATAGCATATTGATCCAAACATGTTCGTGTGGCAGACATAAATATCACAAAAATACCAATATTTGAATTTAAAATATGGCAGTATTGTCCAGTATGCACTGCCTTTTGGCAGACGATTTCGTGAATCTGTGAACATGTTCATGCAGATCACACTAAATCTCTCAGCGACTGCTTTAGTATGAGCCACACAATGCCACAGCAGGGTTTTGGGAGTGGGGGCTGTCTTTGAAATTTTCAGAATGAAACATATTTCTGGGGACACAGAGAGGAATTCCAATGGGGTTGCATTCATTTTTGGTTCTTTATGGTCTTTTCATGCCTCATAGCACTTCATTTCAAGGCATGTTTGCATTAAAGGCAGAATTACCTGGTTCAGGTGAGTCTTCTTTGAATGTGTTATCTGTAGGACCTACGACACAGTCAGAAAGTCAACAGTTTTCCTAGTTTCAGAGTTAGCAACCATCCCCCAAAGATTTATTATTCATACTGAGCAAGTGTATGAGTCACCTTAATAATGTTTTTCACTCGTAAGTGATTGCTTGGCAAGGACCATGAAACCACAATAAAGCCACTGGAAATCTCTGAAAAGGAAAACGCTTTGGTGTATACATTTTATGCAAAATGACATTTGGTTGCAGTTTTTCCAAGCAAATCATAAGTGCTTGTCATGCGCACAAGGGTTGCCATGGCAAGCAGTTTTCTGAGTCGGTAAACCACAGGAACGTGAGACCGAGCAGGTGGGAGCTTGTGGGAAAGGCAAGTTCAGGTTGCCTGGAGCAAGAATAACTTAAGTATTTAAAATCACCAACCAGCACCTCCTTATCCAGAAAGCAAGGTGGGAAAATGCCTATTTTTCTCTCTCAGAAGGATTCTTTCTAAAATGTTTTGCATAGAAATTGCTAATGGCTGGTAGAGGGAAAGATTGAATCAGAGTGCTATTAGACCTAGTCGCACATTTTGGGTAAATTATTTATCAGTTTTCAGAAAATGCTCCTTTTTTTAAATTTGTCAACTGTGCATCATTGTCATCATGCTTCGTAGAGGATCGAATTTTGGATCCCGCTGGTTGTACACGGATGGAACACTCAGCTGTGATTCAAGACGGGTGGTTCCAGTACCCACGCAGTGTTATAGGAAGAGCCCCAAAGACCTGTTGGCTTAAAGATGGTTTTTGTTGATAGATGTCAGGGAGCAGGCTTCATTGTATAACCATCCTTGTATACTAGACCATCCTGACAACTGATGGAATGTCTGAGCCCCTGATGGCATCTAGTGGGTAAATCCACTTCATGGTGAGTCTTCCTTTTTAACTGAACCACTGCTTTATCGGCATGATGGCCTTTGCCAGGGACGGTCCCTCTTGATAGCATGTGCAAAATATGTGGGAAGACTCACCCACCTCCCTTTTAAAGAGCATCCTGGTTGCATCTCTTCTGAGAGAGATGTGCTCATGCTTCTGGTGGTTCCTGCTATAATCAATATCTTCGCCAACAACACCATATAAAGGTCTAAATCTTTTTCAGTCTTCCTTATTCATTGTTGTGCTTTTGCATACACATGAGGTGATGAAAAATATCATGATTTGGGTCTGATGTACCATCGAAGTAATACAGTTGTATTTTTAATATCTTGAGGAGATTCTTTTTGGTAATACATTTGCCCAGTGCCATATGCTATTAGATTTCTTGACTGTTCTTTCTATAGGCCTTGATTTGGGATTTAAGTAAAATTAAATCCTTGACATTTTCAATCTTTTCTTCATCTTTTATCCTGTTACCGATTTGCCCAATTGGGAGGGTTGTTACTTTATTTAGGCTAAGATATAGCACAAAACGCAGGACTGTCATTCCTAATATTTACCATGAAGTACTCTAAGTTCTCAGCACTCTCAGCAGGCTAGGTCATGTTATGGACATATTTCAGGTTGCTAATGTGCCTTCTTCTAATCCTTATGTTGTATTCTTTATATAGCCCTGCTTTTCAGATTATTTGATCAGGTTGCATACAGGTTGAATAAATATGGTTAAAAAAGAAAGCTTAACCAACACCTTTCCTTATCTTAAACTAGACTGTAACCTCTTTTCTATTCAAACAATTGCATCTTGGTCTATACACAGGTGAGAATTAGCAAATGTTCTGGAATTCTCATCCTCCTCAACAGTACCCCAAATGTATTATTATAATCCACACAGTCAGATGCCTTTGCACATTCACTAAATTACAAGTCAACATCTTTCTGCTCTTCTCTGCTTTCAACCAGTATCTTGTTGACACCAGCAATGGTGCCCCTTATTTCACATCCTCCTCAGAATCAGGCTTGAATCTCTGGTAGCTTCCTGTCCATGTATTGCTACAGACATGTTTGGACTATCTCCAACAGCAAAACCTTAGTTTCATGTGAAATTACTGAAATTGTGTGATAATTTCCCCTTTCTGTTAGATCACCCTGATGGCACCGTGCTTAGACCTTGTGGTTAGCAGTTCAAAACTACCAGTTGATCAGCAGAAGAAAGATAAAGGTTTCGGTTCCCCTAAAGAGTTATAGTCTTGAGAACCCACATAGGTATATCTACTCTCTCCTCCAGATCTACTCTCTCCCCTAAGGCCATGTTGAATCAAAATCAACTCAATAACAGTGAGAGAGGGAGTTTCTTTGGAATGAGCACAACATGCTTATACTCAAGTTGGCTGACCAGGTACCAGTCTTCCAACTCTCTTGGCATGGATGAGTGAGTGTTTTCACTTGCTGAAATATTTCCATTAGGATTGTGTTGACTCTTGGAGATTTCTCCTACCCCATACCCCACCCCTGCTTTAATTGCATCAGCTCCTTAAATGGTTAAAAGTCTCAGTCTTTCTCTCTCTCTCTCTCTCTCTCTCTCTCTCTCACACACACACACACACACACACACACACAGTGCCTCTGTGTCCTTCCATCTTTTTTGATGCCTTCTATATCATTCAGTAAGAACCCTGGTGATAAAATGGCCAACACCTTGGGCTGCTAACCACTGTAGTTCAAAATCATTAGCTCAACTATGGGAGAAAGATGAGGTCTTACTGCTATGAAGAGTTACAGCCTCAGACACCTACAGGAGCATTCTGTCCTGCCCTCTCAGACAGACTGCTGAGTCAAGATTGGCTAGATAGCAGAGAATTTGAGTTTGAGTCCTAGAAAGAGAGTAAGTAAATAGGATTGGGCATGTAGAATTCTTGGAATGGAAGATAGCCCAACAGGAGAAATGGAAAGCTTAGTTGGAAAAATCTCTGCCAGCATAGTCAAGTGAATCAGCACTATCACAACCTCCAGGCAAGATCAAGAGTGAGCTTGAGGGCTGAGCCCCGGTGGCGTAGTAGTTGTGCGCGGGACTGCGGCCCACTGGGACGGAGGTTCAATTCCAGCCATGGGACTGGGCCTCCTACTCCCACCACTAGAGAGTAGTGATGCCCAAAACAAAAACAAAAAAAGAGTGAGCTTGGGTAAAAAAGACAGGGAAACATTAAAAGTGGGCAACAATTACTGTGAAAATGGAAAACATACACACCCATAAAGAGACCATACATCCCACTTTTTAACAATTTAACAACATCCTGCAGTGTTTTTAAATTAAAATAAATATATTCCAGTACTATTTTTGCATTCTGTTAACATTTTCATTGCTCCAGATAGACCAAATTTTTAATCAAGAATCCCCCCCACCCCCTGGTCAATGGTTTCTGCTTAAAATCTGGTCACTTTTCAAGAAAAAGTGGGAAGCTAAAACACCAAGAAGCATATTCCTTTTCTCCATAGAGCTCACGAAGAATGAGATAGAATAATTCCTCTGGAAGTGCTCCCCATACTCCCCTTCTTGGGCGAGTTCATCATATAGACACTGCTCACCAGAGAATGACAATTACAGGAGCGAACCTCTAACCCAGGCTTTCCAAGCACTGAGAAAGTCACAATTCTAAAAACAATATAATCAATGAGTTCTAGTACTTATCTTAGATAAAATGGTATTAATAGGTAAAGAAGAAAAATCTTTTAAGTAAACACAATGAATATACCCAGAAGGATAAAGAAAAATAGCACAAGCACACCAAAGAACTAAGTTAACATCTCAAAATTAGGGGAGAAAAGTGCCTGATTAAATTAAAGAGACACTAGATTAAAGATATTGGATGCCGTTTAAAAAGAAATTTTAGAAAGACATTATTTATTATTTATTTATTTATTTATTTATTTATTTATGTCTTTGTTAAAGACATACCCCCAGAGTTCTAGGATCTGTCTCATAGTAGCTTCACATTGAGCTACTATTGAGTGCAAACGTTATATAATAACTAAAGACTTGATAGATAAAAATTCTGTCATAAATTAGGAAAATAAATCCTAAAACAGAAAACATACACTAAAGCCCATGCAGAATTTTTAAAAAGATGAGATAAAAAAGACAACCATAACTTCAGAAAAATAGGATAAGGAGAAAAATGAGATCAAATTTGGCAAGGGATTAAAATTCAAGTCACTAATACTGAAGCAAGATCAAGATTTATATCAAATTTCTTAGAAGGAGCCCAAGAAGCAAGAACTAAAGGAATGTTACTTTCTCCTAGGATTCCAAAGCTAAGCCAAGATTCAAATTTCAGGATAAAAGGAGGACATTTTTCTGCATGCCAGTATTCAAAGTATTTACCAGCTATAGACTTCTGAGAGAACAGTTGAAGTATGAACTTAGCAAAGAAATGTGTCCTGGTGTAATAGAGAGAGCCTGATTCCAGTCCCCAAACCTATTTTTCTACCCGTCTTCTCTATGCCAATGAGTGGCAAACATTTTCAACCATGAGATTTAGGATTCATCACTTAGTCTTCATTTGTCTTTTCTCACCTACATCGACTTCAACACAAGGTCATATAGTCCTCCTCAAATATCTTCAATCTCTGCCTTTTCCCCATCTGTCATGCTATTCAAATCTGCTACCTTAATTCAAAATGTCATCATCTTTAGCCCCAATTTTTCATTCATACTTTAGAGTGGTTTTTCTGAAGCAAACATAGAAAATATCCTTCTCTGCTCGAAAATCTTTACTGATTTTACATTGTGCCCTTAATATATTCCATCTCCTTAGAAGAGCCTAGAATCCTAATCCTTACCTGGCTTAGCCAACTTCTCCAAAATCACTCATTTATCATTATCACTCATTTCCTTACTAATTAAGCTTCATTGGACTATATCTCTCTGGTGCTCAAATTCATCCATTTATTTTCTTCCCTAAGGTGCTTGCATTTACTGTCATGTCCAGCTAAATGCATTTCTACCATCCTTCATGGGAATGTTTCATTTTCATCTTTAGAGTCGCTGTTCAAATATTGCTTCCTTGGGGAGAACTTATTTTTCTGATATTACTCTTCTATGGATATTTGCTTTATAACACTCTATGTGACACTTACCACAATGTTTAATTACTTATCTTTGTGACTATTTTCCCCACTAAATATTAAGCTGAGGACAGTGGGCCCACTTTTGTTATTTAACAAGCTCCTATCAACCTGAAAGGGAATAATTTTATTTTTGGCAGACAGCCCTCTTATTCCTGATGAAATAGATCCTGGGAGTTATAAAGGAAAGCACTTAAACTACATTGAGAATTGAGGGTCATAGACAAGAGTTGCCTTATAGACCTAGAAAGTAAGAATAAAGTGTCAACCCATAACAATACCACCAACATCCACTGCCAACAAGCACATTCTGACTCACAGAAGCCCTCCGTAATGTTTCTGATGACAGATATGTACAGATCAGGCTGCCTCATATTCCTCCCACGGAGAAGCTGGTATATTTGAGACACTGTTCTTGCTTGTGATTAACACCCCAACCCTTAAGCCCGTGGAGGGCTCTAAACACATCACAGGTGGTAATATCCCAGGATCACTGTCTTCGATGATCAATCAGCCTAAAAAACTGGCCAGAATGGAAGCTAAGCACACCTGTTATCCCCTTTCCTTATCCCCACCAATGGGTTTGTCTTATATGGGAAGATGAGCTTCATGTGTCTAAACCCTTCTGCTCAAGACTCTTCCTTTGAAAGAAATGGGCCTGTATAATGGGTTTCCCAATAGTTCAGAGCAGAAGTTCTGAACACCCAGAGTTTCAGGGAGGTTGTCTGGGGGACTATTTCTTCTTCTTTTTTTTTTTTTTTAGTTTTTTTTTTTTTTAGGGCATCACTGCCTGGGTGGTGGGAGTAGGAGGCCCAGCCTTTGCCCCTGTGGAACTGGAATTGAATCTCCATCCCAGTGGGCCGCAGTCCCATGCACAACCACTACACCACAGGGGCTCAGCCCTGACTATTTCTATTCAAAGTCACCAAATAATGAGAAGAGTGACTGAGGGAAGCACCCTGACTGTTAGCAGACATCAAGGGACAATCCCAAATCCCCCACCAAATGCCCTACTTCCAGTCTATTCCAAAGCACCGTGATCCTGCCAAGGGTTTCCTTAAATGCTCACTGTAAACGGCCTCCCCTTTCTCCTGCTGAGCTTCTCATGGGTTTCAAATGCCAGTCTTGTGGTTAGCAAAACGGCGCCAGTGTTTACCTAGTTATATCTGAAACACCCGTTTTCTTGCCATATTTGCCTATCAAGCCTTCTCCCTCAGCTGAAGTTGGTGTTGTTGTTGTTGTTGTTGTCAGTGCCACAGAGTCCATTCCAGCTGTTCGCAAATCTACGCACAACACAATTAAACTCAGTCTACTCCTCAGCCATCCTTACAATGGTTGTTATGGTGAACCCATGGTTTTAGCGAATCCATCTTACCGAGGGCCTTTCTCTTTGCCAAGATCCTCTACTTGACCAAGTACGATAGCCTTTTCCAGCACCTGGTCCCTCCTAACAATAGATCCAAAGAACCTGAGATGGAGCCTGGTCCTCTTCTCTGAAATGTCGGCACTTCTTTCAAATGGATTCGTTGGTGCTTCTGGCAGTCCACAATACTTTCAATAGCCTTTGCCAACAGGAGAACGCAAATGCATTTGGTCTTCCTTATTCGTGTTCCAATTTTCATGACAATATGAAGCGATTGCAAATTGTGTCTGGCAATTCTAGTTCTCCAAGTGATAGCCTTGCTTTCAGCCCTTTAAAGGGGTCTTGTGCAACAGATTTATCCAGCATCATATGTGATTTGATTTTTTGACCCGGGTTCCCAAGGGCCCTGATGGTGAATCCTTGACCCACACCACAAAAAGGACTTGACGACTTCCATCATTCTTCCCTTTACCATGATGCTGTATTTCAGGGAACTATGATCCTTTCTCAGTTGCCACAAGTGGATGGGGATCATCCCACTATATGTAGGAATGGGGTACTGGGGACCTGAGTGGAGGGAGAATGTTTCGGGAATGATGATGGCAACAGGTGTGCAAATGTGGTCTGCATACAATCAATGTATGTATTAATCATGGTGGGAGTTGTATGAGCCCCCAATAAAATTATGTTTTTAAAAGAAGGGAAAAGAGGAGCTTATACTAAGTGCTCAAGTAAAAAGTATTTGGAAATGAGTATGTCAAGATGTGTGCAACTATGCTTGATACAAATGATGCATTGAATGTTATAAGAACTATAAGAGCCCCCAATAAAATTATTGGAAAAAAATTTCAAATGTGGGTTATAGATATCACCAAGTCAAAATGAGAACAAGAATGCACCTACCTCTCTGAGTAGCTCTGAGCAGATCATGACTAGACTCACAGACTGCTGAGGCAGCAGCTTCCCCAAAGCACTTGTTGGTTAGTGAGTGAAATTGCTTCTCCATTCTACTCTGACAGGAAGAACAGGAACCACCTCTTGAAGGTGGGCTGTAGCTTGAATAAGAGTCAGAAAAATATTTTTATACGACTTTCTTTCTTTGTCTAAGAGAGCAGGATTGGTCAAGACATTGATTTGAAATAACGAATTCTTTGGGGGTTTTTTAATAAATCATTTTGAGATTTCCCAGAGCAGTTTCTCATTTATGTCTTTCTACCTACTTTTAGTATCCTAAAAGGTCTCTGAGCCCCAGGTCTTAGCTTTGAGCTGACAATACATTGTGTACTTTCTGATGTGATATAGAAGCAATCTCAGTCAGGCGGAGTATGAGGCTTTAAGGACCTGGATAGCTTGCTTCACATTTCTGAAGTATCTTTTTCTATATAAACTGGAAATAATATTGCCATTGTTGTTTGTAAGAATTAAGCATGTGATGAATATAAAATTATCATAAAACATGGACATAAGTCATTGATATGGAACCAATTCCATTTCAAAGGAATCTCCCATGGGACAGAGCAGAATTGCACCCCAAGAACTTTCTTGGCTGTCATCTTTATAGAAATAGATCCCCATGCCGTTCATCAGCAGGACCTCTGGGTGGTTTCAAACTACCAACCTTCAGGGTAGTAGTCAAGTACAAACCATGTGTATCACCCATGGACCTTAACTTAGCTATTACTAACCACATGGTTATTAAATTGTGTACTCTTGACTCAGTTCCAGTGCATTCAGGCCTTACAGGACAGAGTAGAAGGGTCTCATATGGTTTCCAAGGCTGTCATGTTTATGTCATACTTTTTTCGGTAGAGTGGCTGGTGGGTGAGCAGCCAAGTGCTTTAATCATGAAGACATAAAGATACTATTTGTCTTACAGCAGCGACATAGGAGTGATTGTTGCTTTCTGCTGTGCCTTGTAAGATGCTAAAGGATCAAAGGTAAACATGCCTGTTTGGTTGCAGACACATTTAGTGGGCCAAGGTGAAAATTATGCTGCATTCCTATACATGAAATCATGATAAAACCTACAGATCTTATTTTCACCTAAAATCCCAGGGTGGGGCATGAAAGAATGTTCCCATCTGTTTGAAGCAAAAGAATAATCATGTGCGCTGTGGCATAGGGTGGGATGAATGGGATTCTCTTAGAATACTTTATTGTAGTCTTGAATTGTAGCCATGAAAATAAATGATTGGGCCCTCAAGATGGATTTCGAGAAATGATCAGACAAGCATACTGCTATGCCATCCCCTTCGTTTTGAATTTTAAATTACCTTTTAAAGGGCACTAACGCATTCCTGCAAATTAGTCTGCTCTCCAATTAATGTGCCCAACATGACAAGAAGACTGGTTTCAGCTTGGCTGAGCAGACCAGCCAGCCAGCAGTGTGTGACGCGAAGACTTGGAGAGCTTGCTTGTACGAGTCTACATGGTCCCCCTCCTCCTCTGGGGCTCTTTTAACAGCTTAGGTCTCATTAAGCCAGTTAATCCACCTAAAACCAGTACAAAGAATTTCTATCGAAACCCTCCCATGACTTGTAACAATATGAAAACCTCCAATCTTCTCAACTATAATTACTACATGGAACAATGGCAACGCATTAGTTTAAATTCTAGATCAGCTTTATCCAATGAAATATATATTGTGCTCTACATAGGTAATTAAAAGTGGCTGAGTCACTTAATCATAAAATATGAAGATAGATAATTAAATAAATGGTAACAGGAATAAATGAGTGAAAGAAATTAATAGCATTCAAAAACTATCATTTCAACCAGAGAGCAAAATATTGTTCATGGGTATTTTACCTTTTTATCATTTCTTCAATATCTAGCATGCATTTTATACTTCTAGCGTATCACTTAGGATAGCTCAAGTGCCCAATAATCATATGTGGCTCATGAAATCGAGATTATGAGGATTCATTCCTGATAAGCCCATTTTAATGATACTTTTTGACATATAAAAGATTTCCTTTTGGTTCTTTACTCTGCCGACCAAGCATACTGTGATATGCATTACATTTTTAAATGGAGATTGAAAAGGTAGTGATGAAAAATGCTGATTTTTATAAGAAGAGAATGTTCATAAATAGAGATGACTTTGTGTTTTCAATTAAAAATTAAATAATTCTTGCAAGGAAATATGAGTTTCTGATTTCTAAAAGGAAAAATTTTGAATGGAGAATAAGAATATCCAATTTATGTACCTTAAGAGTGTGTTGCCCAGATTATTTCCCAAGTTCCTATAGTAAAATAGTGATCTTGAAGTAGAAAAAGTAAATCATAGAGAAAAATAGTTCAAGACAGTGTTCTTGCCTGAAAGATATGAATTACACTTGCCTCTAGTTCTTCAGTGCTTCCTCCTCGATTATCATGATCCCAATTCTGCCTTACAAATCCAGCTAGACCAGAGGTTGCATACTGGTGCAGATGGAGGTGGAAACATAGGGAATCCAGGACAGATGATCCCTTCAGGACCAGTAGTGAAAGTGACGATACAGAGAGAGTGGAGGGATGGTGAGGTACAAAGGGGGAACCAATTATAAGGGTCTGCATATAACCTCTTCCCGAACAATGGGGAAGTGGGTGAAGGGAGACATCAGATAATGCTAAGATATGACAAAGTAATAATAATTTATAAATTATCAAGGTTTTATGAGGGAGCAGGGAACAGGGGCTTGGGGAGAGGAAATGAGGAGCTGATGCCAAGGACTTAAATAGAAAGCAAAGGTTATGAGAATGATGAGGGCAATGGATGTACAAATGTGCTTGACACGCAATGGATTTATGTATGGATTGTGTTAAGAATTCTATGAGCCCCCAATAAAAGGATTTTTTTAAAAGATAAATATTAAATGCCAACATTGATGTGTTTAGGATTGAACAGCACACTGCTCTGAAAATTCTACAGAGGTTTGTTCGTCTCCTAAAATGTCCTTCACCCTAACCACGTGCCACTGTCCGAGCAGAACTGCTTCAGTGATTTTTTGGGTGGTGTTGTGGCTCCAATGATTTTTAATAGCTAAGTTGTTAGAAGGAGATCTCTAGGGTGTTTTGAACTCACTCGGAAGTAGCTCAGAAAGTGGATGCGAGCATCTGCTTCTGAAAGATTGTGGTCTTGAACGTCCTATGACACAATTCTGCTTGAACATCTGTGATTGGAAGAGATTTTTGATGAAAACAAAAACAAGTACAATATGGGATGCAGGAATCCTAAACCATTCAAGTCCTTTAAATTACTTTGAAGATCACATTTAGAGAGACAAGGTGTTTCCTGGTGTCAATAAGAATTATCTATACACTTAAATGGATTGCTGCCTTTATGGTTGGATTGCTCATTGCCAGCAATGCAGAGAAGATGAGAGTTAAATCAGTTAATAAAATGTGAGTGCAGCTTTGATTAAATGGTGCTCTTAATATTTTAAAATATTTTATTGAATAGCATTGGCATTCAGTGGCTTAAAAATCAATAAATAATTTGCATTTTAGAAAGAGCTATGAAAATGCTTAATATAAAAACAGCATAGCCATTGGTCATTCAAAACGGTTCTTTGTAAATGTTAAGGATGGAAAGTAGTATATAGATATTGTCTCTAAATGTAAATGAGTACTCTCAAATAGTCTATTTCATAAAATATTGTTTAATTTACATTATCAAAGGAATGTTCTTGTTATTTAAAATGAAAAATTTCCTTCGCAATGTTAAAAATGGTGGCATCTTATTTTTAGAGATGAAGAAAAATATCTGCATGACATAATTTACCAGTCCAGCATCATCTATCCACAGATGTCTTTAGGCCTTTACTTCTAGATAGAATTGGTGGCCCACCAAAACATACCCATAGCCATCAAGTCCATTTTCACCTACAGAAACACTGTGGGATGCAGGTGAACAGCTCTGCAGTGTTTCAAGGGTAGAAGCCCTTGTGGAATCAGATTACCACACTTTTCTCCAGCAGAGGCTGCTGATTTTAAACTGCCAACCTTTTGTTAGCAGCTGAGCACTTTAGCCAGTGCACAGCCATTTCTAACCTAATGGTCAGCTCTGGCAATTTGATCTTATTCTAATGAGCAGAAAAATCTATTGAGAAGTCCCAGTGTATTTCAAAACCTCACAGTGAAAGCTAATTACATCTTCATTTATTTCAAAATTCAAAATTATCTGGTCTTATGGGAACTGGTAGCAATGATCAACCCACAATTCCTCCTGCCCCTGATACCCTGTTCAGGGAGATGAACAACAGAAACCTGAGTGAAAGAATATAGTGGTCTAGTGGTCAGTGTAAGAAGGGAAAGCAATAATAATTTATATGTCATCAAGGGCTACAAGGGGGTTGTGGGGAGGAAGGGGGAAAAAGACAAGCTGATGTCAAGGGCTCAAATAGAAAACAAATGTTAAGAAAATGATGATGGCAACATATGTATAAATATGCTTGAAACAGTGTATGGAATATTATGAGAGCCCTAATAAAATGATTTTAACAAAATTATCTGGCCTTTCATAAACCATTGACTTTGCAAAGAATTTACATTGTGAGTATTAATTTGGAAGCTAGAATCATAGGGATTGAACAGTGACCCCAAAAAAGAGAAATTAGGGGGCTGAGCCCCAGTGGCATAGTGGTTGTTCGCGGGACTGCGGTCCACTGGGATGGAGGTTCAATTCCAGCAGTGGCTCCACAGGAGCAAAGGCTTGGCCTCCTACTCTCACCACCAGAGGGAAGTGATGCAAAAAAAAGAGAGAAATTATTCCTTTATCTAATTCATCAAATTATAATCTTCATTATTTTCTTATGATGTAATGACAATTAAATCATATTTATATTTACATATTTATAATGTGAAAATGCACAAAACATGTGCAAACAACTACAAATATTTAATATGAATAACGGAAAGTATTTATTTTGTAACATCAAGAAATGAATATTGGAATCCTTTCTCCAATTTTCATAAAAAGCTAGAACAAAATATGCATTATTTTAAAAATCTGAACATAAAAATAACATTTGGATCATAATTGTAGATTACCCAGTCCTAGAATTATTATCAAATATAGTCATAAGATGGACTTATTTTACTTGATAAGTAATAGATGAATAGTTTCTTTTTTCCACAGATGGTTTTTGTTCAAAGACATATTCCTGACTTCAGATTAATAAATGCATGTCCATTTGAAGAGATGCAAAAGCGTAGGGGTGTTATTCAACCTAGCAATCAGGTCACAGCTTGATGGCACTTCCTAAAGACATGGCTTTCTCTAAGGAGGGTCCTGGGAACTTCCCTTCTGTCTCTGCCTTCACCTGCCTGGGGACTGACCCTGCTGCTAGAGCCTTGTGATGCCTCCATCACCATTGCATCCACATGCCTTTGCACCCACCAACCTGTGACATTACTGCATTCTACATCCTTGTATGTGGCTGAATGGCTCTGAAGACTGACATATGGACTAATACCAGACATTTCAGGACTTAAGTGGGACTCGGCTGGGATATTTTCTTGATCTATAACTCCTTCTTGAAATAAGACTCTGTCTTACACATATATAAGTATAATTGGATTAGTTTCCCTAGTCAACTCTGTTTAACACAATAAGAAAACTAAAGTTCAAACTAGGTTTATGAAGTTTCCCTACAATGAAAGAAATGGAGAAATAGTCAAATAGAGGTGAAAAGCTTAAAGTTTTATTTACAAAGAACAGGTTGAGTTGTTTTTCCAATTATAAAGTAATTGCATGACGATTAAGAAAAGAAACATGGAAAACCTAGATAAGCTCCAGAAAAAGAAAACCCTAAAACTAGAACCCCTGGTCTGAATGTAGAGATAACTATGATTAAAGAGTCTTCTTTTTATATAGCTAAAAATATCATATTTTATATAATGTAGATTTATGCTGCTTGAATAAATACTCAACCGTAAATCATAAAGATGTTCTCATGTCATTCATCTGTTGTGGTTTTCATTCTTAGTGTTATCTAACACAGTATGTCTAGTGGCAATGTCAGGTGCTAGAGTGCTAACGACAGGGTCAGCAGTTCAAACCCATCAGCTGCTCCTTGGGAAAAAGATGAGGCTATGTGTGTTCTGAAAGGTCAATAGCCTTAGAAACCCTGCATAGGATCAGAATGAGTCAAAATCGACTAAATGGCAGTTGGTTTGGTTTAGTTTTATAACATGTCATGGATTATAATCTATTTGAATGATTCTTTAATTTTGACCATTGAAGATTCTAAATTTTTGCTGCTTTACATAATGATATGATAAATGCTTTTACCTATTAATCCTCATGCACATTCCCTTGGGGAAAATGTCATAACAATGTCAAAGTAGCACCATTTTTATTCACTTGATATGCATTACCCAATTGCTTTCGATAAAGATGGTATCAATTTACAGTTAAGTCCCAATGTTTCAAAGTTCTGGTTTCACCACACCTCAAGCGAACAGTTGAATTTCAATACATGTCTGTATGTGAAAGCATTATTCCAGTGGTCTTTAAAAGGAGCAATTAAATGAGGTCAAAAGGAAGAACCTGACTTAATCTGTGAAAAATATGGCTTTACTGTTAATTAACTGACCCCAAAGCTTAGTGATATTTTTCCTGATTAGCTCTTAGACCCTGAACTTTTCTTTGCGCTTATGCAAGTCAGGCTAATAGGGAACATGTAATGGAATCATTAATTGCACTGGATGTTTCAAATCAGAAGGATATTCATTGTCCATTTTCCTTTCCCTTTTAAAAATGTGCAGTTTTTTTAAGGATTGACTGTACTTGTTACTATAGCTTTGCCCTTGTCAGAGTTCTATAAGAGACACATATACACAGAGCCATTTTTCCAAAGATAAACTGGAGCAAGGGCATCTTTCGTTGGCATGTGAAGATAAAAATACATGTACAATTTAATGGCCTTGATTATGCTCAACTTATGCACCACCAGGTGCTCAGTGCTAACCATGTTGGATATGTATTGATAAGCCTTGCTTTTACTGACATTTCCCTTAACATTTTGACATCTGCCACAAAAATTGCAGGGAAAAGACTTTGCATTGAGACTTTGATTGACCCAAATGATTGTGAATTTCTAAAATATTGAAATGTCAATTTGTGTAAAGTGAAATCAGTCTGTATGTCTGGTGTCAGTTTCTATTGTTCATATTGTCACACAAGTAGATCAAGAGCGACACAAAGATGTGTTGGCATTCCCTGTTTTGTTTGTTCTTACATCCACATAGGGCTTGATCTGGTATAGGTAGGGAATGCAACTCAACTTTTTGTTGTTGTTGTTGGAGTCTTTTTTAATCATTTTATTGGGGGCTCGTACAACTCCATCACAATCCATCCATCCATCCATTATGTCAAGCACATTTCACATTTCTTGCCCTCATCATTCTCAAAATATTTGCTTTTGACTGGAGCCCCTGATATCAGCTCCTCATTTTCACCCTCTCTGCCTCCCTTCATGCTGGTTGCCACGCACCTTAATTGAAGCCAAAAAAGTAGCAGTAATAGCCTCATTCTGGCTTTGAAGACATCTCAGCAGGCACTATCCCAGGCATCAAGCTCTAGTCATGTTTGTTCAACCAGATACTTCAAATCTTTTCTTCAATGTCTCATCTCAGAATATTCTAGCTCAAAATGACTTGTTACCCTTGAACCTACTTCATCCTCCACTTGATGCTGTTGGCCACTATGTTCTTAATTAAATAACCCTTTAAATAACCCTTTAAATAATTCATGAGACTTTCCTTTGTCTAATACTCTGAAGGAATTTTGTAAGTTCAACTTTTCACAGTTGAAGTCCTCTATCTCCATCACTTCTGGCCACTTTGAGTCCTACCCTTACATACCCTGGTACAGCATCTCTCTTCTGTATTATTTTATCATATAAATATGTATCAACAATAAATATTTCATCATATATGTTTTACATATGTATACATTATATCAATTATACATAAACAGATATTTAACATATTGAATAATTAATCTTATATATCAAGTGTATTTAATATTGATTGTGGCTCATCTGCCTGCCTTAACATTGTGTTAGTCTGGGTAGACTACAGAAGCAAATTCATAGACACTCGTGTGTATAAGAAAGAGCTTTGGGCTGAGCCCCAGTGGCATAGTGGTGGGGTGCAGGACTGTGGCCCATGGGCTTGGCAGTTCAAATCCAGCAGCGACTCTCCAGGAGCAAGACTGGGTAGCTCCCATGACCACCAGACGGCAGTGATCCACCCTCATAAAAAAGAAAGAGCTTTACATACAAGAACAATTGCAGATCAAGTCCATAAGTCTGATACTAGCCCATATGTCTGATACCAATCCAAAAAGTGATCTTCAGACTCACGAAAAACATGCAATGACACTGAATGCAGAAATATCACAGGCCAGGGGGTGGGAAGTCTTATGGATCCAGTGGTGGTGTAAGTATCTCTGCCCTGCCAAGGGTCTCTATGTGACTCCTTCAGCTCAGGAACTAGCATAGCTTCATGGGTCTTGTCAGCAAGAATATCTCCCAAAGAGTGAGTTGAGAGAGAGTCTCCAACCTCCCAGAAGAAAGACAGAAATTCCCAGTCTCCCCAGGAGAAGGCCACGTCCACACAGAGGCTTTATTGGCGGTGACCTGATTGACAGTCTAGACTACACCCTTCAATCTTAATCCTCTCAAACTGTCAAATGATTTTATAACTACCACAAACCCTCAGTTCCATATTATTCCCCTAGTTTACGTCATTCTGGAGCTACTATGTCCTGTGTACTTTATCCGTCTTAAAATCTTTGCACTGTTTCCTCTGCCTAGATAGCTTTCCCTTCAGATAACCTGATAAATTATTGCTTTCTTCAAGTTATGGTACAAAAGTCATTTTTTCTTTTAATAATTTATTTGTTGTTGAAAGTATAAACTGCAGACAATACACCAATTCAACAATTTCTTCATGCACAACTCAATTATGATAATTACGTTTTCAAAGTTCTACAATCAATCTCAAAATCTTTTTCTGATTTGTTCCTCCCCAGTCAACTGCAAGGAGCTTTGGTGGTGTAGTATGGGTTAAGCAGTGGACTACTATTTGCAAGGTCAAAGTTCAAATCCACCAAGTGCTCCATTGGAAAAAGATGAGGCTCTGTGCTCTTATAAGACTTCCTCTTAGAAACTCTTAGAAGTCTTATTCTGTCTTATGGGGCTGCAATGACTTAGAATGGACTCATTGTTGTTGTAGCTTTGTCATTAACAGGAACTTGCTGTTGCCTAAGTTTCCTATCCAACCTTTCAAGTTGCTCTTGTTAATTTGATAGCACATAGACAGTTCTTCAAAAGAACATAATTCTCAGGATAGGCTTTCCTATTGCCAGTTTTAATTGAATCCCCAGCACATCAGATTGGTTTACTCTGCTCTACTTCTATTTTAGTAATCTAAAGCATTTATCATCAGCTAGCATATGTAGAACAGACACATTACGATTTCTAATGTTTGCTGTGTCTCTACCCCACTACAAGGTAAATTCCATGCAGTAAGGATTTTTGCTTGTGTTGCTCATTAGGAAATATTTCAAGAGTCTCTAGACAAGTGTTCTACAGGTGAAATGATTTTAATAGATATTTGATAAATAGCAAAGATTTTCAAAAATCAAACACACAAAAGTAAACTAAAAACCTGAAGGCAAAGAATTAATCTTTAGAATGATTATTATCTGTGACTGTGTTATATGCAGATGTAACTGCATAAAACTGCACATCTGTCTTTTTCCCTTTTGATTTACACACTTTTGTTTCTCATAATTGCTGTTATTTCTCTCTTTAGGTTTCCTTTTGATTTCTACCTCTGAGTGTCCTCCATAAAGACCAGTAAAAACTTTCGTATTAAGAGATCCTTCTCTTCATTCTAACCTCTAGGCCCTGGCAGCCAATTTCCCCGTCCCTCCCTCTTGCACCTTCATTGCCACAGATTCTCTAGCATTGTGCTCTCAAGACTTCCATGCTCTCCAGGGTCTCCTTGGTTGGCTCCTTCTTTGCTTCGTGACCTCTGAATTTTGGGAAGGTCTCAAACTCTCTTCTTGGCTATAAGCTCTTCCCTATAGGCTTATCTGTCTTGTACTTTCCCTTTATAAAGTAATTGCTTTGCCTTGAGAGAGATACATTCATGTTTACAACTAACTCTCTCTCTCTCTCTCTCTCTCTCTCTCTCTCTCTCTCTCTCTCTCTCTCTCTCATCAGCATTTAGACATCTATTCTTGGATCTCACCGCCTGCATGTCAGCGCTGTCTCATAGCATTTCCCCGATGGGTTTCCAAGGTTGTAATTATTCACAGGAATAGAAAGCCCAGTTTATGTCGCATGGAGTTGCTGGTGGATTAGAACTGTTGACCATGGGAATCATAGCCCGATGCGTACCCAGTACACCATAAGGGATCCATCAGATGTCTAGGAGATGACCATAACTTAACAGAGTTAAAACTGGATTCTTGGTTCACTACCCTATTTTTCTTAATTCCCACCAATCACTACCCGGTTTTCAAGCTGAAAACTTGGAAACCATCTTAAATCTCTTTCTCGTATGTCTCAGTATTAGTCCAGGTAGTTTATATAGAAGAAGAATGGAACATTTAAAAAGTATCTCAACCCAGTCTGATATTAGCCCATATGTCTGATACCAGTCTACAAAGTCTCCTTATGACTCATGAAGCACATGCCGTAGAAGCATCCTGACGCTGGCAGGGGTCTCCCCATGGTTCCCCATTTCCAGAGCTCAGGGTCCATCAACAGTAACCATTGGCGGTAGAAGCTTCTCAGTGCTGGCAGGGTTCTTTCTATGGCTTCTCTGGTTTGGTTCCATCAGGACAAGCCCATGTGACTTCTCCTCCGGTTCCTCCCATCTCCAGGAATCAGGATTGATCAGTATGCTGTCATCTCATCTTGTCGGTAGCTTGTCTCCCAGACACTCAATCAAGTCTCTCTTCTCCAATGGGGAAATACCACGAGACTTCCCAGAATTCTCAGGAGAAAACCATGCCCACACAGAGGCCTTATTGGCTATCCCCAGATTAACAGGCTAGACTCCACCCCTAGACTCCCAATCATGAAACTGACCCACAGGTACATGACTGCCACAGTCTCCAAACCTGAACCATAAAGAAACCTGTAAGCTTTATCACAAACGTGCTGCAAATCCAAGCATAAGTCACCCTTTCCATCATGCTCATTTACATGTTCTCAGGAGTCTCCTAGCTCTTCTCTTCACTGCAGTTCACTTTTGGTTCCCATAATTCACTCCCTCTTTAGCAGTCCCTAATTTTTATCGTGTTTCAATCTGTTTAATTCTCCCAAAGTATCTCATTGAATTTAGAATAATTCTGAACATTTTACCATGCTTTCTAAGATGTCCATGATGGAGTGCTTTTTATCACTTGACTTCATCTTACCTAATTCACCACACTCCAGCTACAGTCAATGTCTTTCTCTACCATACTTAATAAACTCTTTTCCTTAGGATAAATATTATAATTCTATACCTAAACCACTCTTCTCTTTTCAGTACTTAATCTGAACCAAGAGCACAGAACTCAGAGAAGACTAACTATTTCTTCTATACAACCCTATAATCTCTCATGAGCCCAACTCCACCGACCCCAACTAGTAAGCCACAGAGGTTTGGTCTTTCTTGTTCATTGCTTTATCTACAGTGATTTGTACACTTCTGCACACTTAAAAGGTACTCAATAAATATTTTTTAATATATCAGTAGGGAAATAATAAAAGGTTAACTCAATAAGTGAATTACAGTTGAACACTTTACTGATTGAACATTGGTTTGGCTTAATATGGTATTCAACAGATCAGTTCAGATAGGTATGAAGCCCTTTTTCGTCATATATTTCACACTGTAAGTATCAAATTCATTTGCATTTCTCAGGGTTTGGATGTACCTGGAGGGTTTGGTTTGCTTGTTTTATCTTGGTTATTTTCTCCAATAGAGACAGTGAAATACTGAGTCTCAGACATTTCTGGCAATCTCTACTTATGAGCATGAAACCTCTATTCAGAATTGCTAATGAAACTCTTGGTGAACCTCAGACTAGTAGACTACCCTTCCTGAACCAAATAAATTGGTTTACATAAAGAACAAAGTCTTGTGTACAGGTCTCCATTTATTGACTGCTTTCCTTTTTTTTGGCATCACTGCCCTCTGATGGTGGGAGTAGGAGGCCCAGCCTTGCTGCTGGAATTGAACCTCCGTCCCAGTGGGCCGCAGTCCAGCGCACAACCACTGCGCCACCGGGGGTCAGCCTGACTGCTTTCTTTTTTTGAACAAGGTACCTGGTCCTTCATTGTTTTAGTATCAATGAACTATGGTGTTAATGTTAACCGAGGCCTTTGGAGAGCACGATATAAACTTTTAGTAAGAGAACAAAAATCAGGTTGCTATTTGAATAGAACTTTCCTTTCACACCTATGACGTGATCACAGATATTTGGCATGAATTGTTTAGTTTTGTGGCTTTTATATTGTTGTTGGTTTTCTTTAGTGAGGTGACTCCACAACAATTCCATTAGAGCTCGAATAACACATTTCATTTAATGAGCAGGAGACTTAAGATTGCATTTACTCTATCAAAGAGGATAACTTTTCTAGTTGGGTGAACCCAACAAGATCTTAACTTGAACTAGTCATCAACTAGCTATAAAAGGGAAGAACAATTAAAATAATCAAAGACAATCTTGCCAAAACATTTCAAGGGTAATCAAAGAACCCGTCTTCATGAGATGTAAGATTGTGGCTACTTAGAAGAAGTTATTGTTGCTACAAGATGAGATGAAAGCACCCATTGGTGAATCAGAACACTTACCACAAAAATAATTGAACAGAAACATGAAAGAAAACATATTCACCATCCAAGCCTAGTCCTAATTGCAACAAGGAACCATTCCATGAACATGCAATTAAATTTCTAGAGAGATCAAAGCATTCTTCCACAAGGGAGGTGTAAGAGGAAAGGCATATTCTGTTTTTAATTAAGAAACATTACCAAAACTTCGAAAAAAACTAGAATATACCTTAATACTGGAGAAAGAAAGAAAATGAATGTTTTGGATAGTTTGTTTTTTATGATACAGGCATAGAACATAAATAAATATAATTAGCCCAAGATACTCTAACTGGTAAAATAAATTACCTTGCACTGTAATTAAATGCCATATAAAAACATCTTTATAATAATAGTGACTTCAGTTTAGAATATTTTTGAAAATTAAATTTACAATGCAAAGTAGAAATGATTCATAATTCTCATTTGTACTATAATACAGATACAGTGTTCATAGAAAACTCAAGGTGTATAAAGAGATTCACTGGAAGCACTTGAAAGACAATCAACTTCTCTACTCAGTACCAGGCAAAATGGAGGAACAGAGAATATGTGCAGTAATGCATTTTCCACTAAGAATTTCCTTACTCCTAATTCTAGTTCATTTAGATTTTATTTTGCGTTCAGCGTGTGTTTTTTCCTAATAGGAAATAAACCAGATGGCAGTTAAGTTGTTGTTTGTTTTTAAAACCCTAGAAGAATAAACAGAAGGTAGTAGACTTTAGTGTCTGAGTCTGTAAAGAGAGAAAGCATGGAGAATGCATGGCAGCAGAGTAGATGGCTAGTGTTTTAGCATGAAGGTGTTGTGCATTGTGTTACATTCATATAACCTGAGAGACTGTGTGTATGTGTGCAGGATAAACAAACAGCTATCCCTGGGTGGACTGCAACCTTTCAGAAGCAGATTGGCAAACCTTTATCCCAAAGTGCCTGTGGGTGAGTTTGAACTCAGGTTTGGAGTTAGTAATCTAGTACTTAACCATTTGTGCTACTTGGATACTCCTAATTATAATAGGGAGAGAGAGAGAGAGAGAGTGAGAGAGAGAGAGAGAGAGAGAGAGAGATTGAAAAGTATCTACTTAGCTATATCTCACAAGGTAAAAACAATGACTCAAAAACTAGATTTAGAGTTGGGTTATCTTGAGAACAAAACCAGTGACATGTATATTTGTAAAAATAGAGACCTTTATATCAAGAAAATGGCTCACACAGTTGCAGAAGTGGGCAAGCCGAAGTCCAGGCTGGCTCCGTAATCATGCATCAGATGTCAGATTGGAGGCTTCTCGTGACTCTCATTGCCACACGGCTTATGAACACAAGATTATCTTGAAGACTGTAAACTGGTAGCTGGAGGGCTAATGAATTCAAGGTTAGGAGGTCAGATGCCAAGTCACTGACAAATTCCAGGATTGGCAGGTGCAGTGACGTACTGTTGGCTCAAGTCCAGAGAAATGGAGCTCTATGAGTCATATGCAGGATTCAGATCTAGCAAAAAAAAAAAAAAAAGCGACCATTTTCCAGCATCTACTTACATTAGAAGTAGGCTACAGCCCTGCGAAAATGTACTTTTAAATTGGACCCATCAGGGCTGTTATCTGAGTATGGTTATTGTCTTCAACTCTAATTTTATACAAGTATGGAGCCTTACAATAGAATGGCTGTGATAACACTGTGTTAGGACAGACCATGGATGAGTCCTTATGTGTCAACTGCCAAACCACTGAGAATTTTGGCCCAGCTAAGTTGACACAAAACCTAGGGGGAGCCGATTGCAAGGATCCACATATAATCTCCTATTTGGTGGACAGACAGCAGTGGAGTGGGCAAAGGGGGATGTCAAGCAATGTAAAATATGATAAAATAATACAAATTTCTAAATTATCAAGGGTTCATTAGGGAAGGGAAGTAGGGAGGGATGGGGAAAAGATGACGAGCTGATGTCAAGGGCCCAGGTAGAAAGTAAATGTCTTGAGAAAGATGATGGCAGCAGGGGTTTGAAGGCACCTGACACAATGCACGTATGTATGGATTGTGATAAGCATCATACAAACCTCCAATAGAATACTTTATTAAAATTTTTAAAAGCGCTAGCTAATCCAGGCTCTTAAACAGAGATTTCCAGAGACTTTGCCCCTGGGTCCAGGTGTGATCTTGAAGCACAAGATATCATTGTGTCCAGACATGAAAAGAAAATGGGGAACAAAATGAAACACATTGTATATTATATTTTCTTTTTAATAGAAACCTTTCAGAAATTTCATTAAATCACAGGAAAATTTTATTTTAATTTAGTAAACATTAATGTGTCTAAATGAAAATGTCACTATATGGTTGACTCTTTATTGATAAGTAAAGAAACAAAGTGGCATCAATTTACATTTTACAGATTTTGCTATTTTTTGTAATGCAGATTTCTAAGAATGTTGATAGATTAATTGGGGATTACAAATATATATTTTAACCAAGAATAGTTAAAACTACAGAAATGGTTGGGAACTCAAATTCTCTGATCAGAAGAGCTTAATATAATGGTTTTCCAAGGGAAAAATAAACAAGTATTTAAAACTTATAACTGAAAAACATCTCTAATAAAACAAATGAACTATCATTTCCTTCCAAAAATTCTCAGCAAGTGAAATAGAACAGTCTTATTCTGACAACTTAGTTATCTATATGGAGCTGTAGGTGAGGGGCCATTAACAAATTTTAAATGTAAATTATTGATTTTTATTTTAAGTGGATAGGAAAATTATGTTTCAATTTCCTGGAGCCCCTTTTCACTATAACAATATAGATATATACTTTGAGTTTAGATTCTGCATTTTGAATTTTGTCATATGTTGTTTGAACCATTTATGTTCTTCCACCAATTAAGTAAATTAGCATGAATTTAATTATATGCAAAATGTTGTGTGCCACTGAATTGATTGTAATTCACAGAGACACTATATAAAAAAGTAAAAATATTCCCTAAGAATCATTCTATTTTAAGTTTAGTGTTAGGGGGAAAAAAGAAAAGAAAAAAAAGAACCATTCTACTCTACTCTGATATATATTCTGCAATCTATAAAAGAACAGGTCAAGGTTATTTGCATAACTGCTTCTTGACCATATACAAGTTTTGCATGAGCAAAATAAAGTGTTATGGAATTACAATTGTTCTCAGAGCTATCCACAATTTGTTAAGATTCACACAATTCAAGGCCTTTGTCAATAAAATAGAAGTAAATATCTTTATGGAAAACTCTTCTTTCAGCAGCTGATATCCTTTGTTCTGCATCATATGAATACTGCTTCATCTGTATGGATTCATACATCTTATGAATACTGTCAATGTACTGCTACAACCATTAATGGATGATGTTCAACAAAATCTTACTCAGTAATATTAATGATATTACTGTAAATTTGAGTATTCTTAGGGTTCCATTTTCTTTGCAATCAGTAAAATTAGGAATCTCTTTCAGTTAGTTGGCCAAGTAGCTGTCTTGCAAATTTTGCAACATAGATAAATGAGTACTTCCAATGTTCATCAGCTTTTTGAGACATTTCAGTTGATATTCCATCAATCCCTGGAACCTTGCTTTTGGGCAGCAATTTCAGTGTAGCTAGAACTTCTTCCTTCAACACCATTGGTTCTTGCTGATATCTACCTCTTGGAATGGTTGAATGTCCACCAGTTCTTTTTGGTGCTATAACTCTGTATTCTTGTCATTTTCTACTGCTCATTCCTGCCAATATATTGCCTATAGAATTTTTCAGTACTTTAACTTGTTGATTGATTTTTTTTTCTTTAGCTTAAGATTTGCTTAATGTGTTCTTCCTTTATGGTGGTCGAACTCTGACATGTTTTCATACATTCCATTACAATATTTGACATTGACTTCTCGTGCTGCCCTTTGAAAATTTCTGTGCGGATCTTTGTCTTCAGAGCTTCTTGCATTTTTCTTAGCCACTCTATAATTAAGAACAAATTTCAGAGTGCCTTATGACATTCACTGATCTTTTCTTTCTTTCCTGTCTTTTTAATCACTTTTTTCTGTTTCATGGAAGATGTTCTTAAGGTCATCCAACAGTTCATCACATCTTTTGTCAGTATTCACTGCATCAAATTTTTTCATGAAATGTTCTCAGAATTCAGGTGTGATATACTCCGTGTTGTATTTTGGTTTATGGACTTTATTTTTGTTTTCTTCAGCTTGAACTTCCATAAGAGCTATAGGTAATCTGTTCTACAGTCAACCCCTGACCTGGCTTTAGCTGCTGATATCTTTCTCCAGTATCTTACCTGACAGATGTAGTCAATTTGATGTCTGTATTTTCCATCTGGATAAGATGTGTACAGCTATTTTTGTGTTATAGAAAAAAAGCATATTTTGTGAACAAGTCATTAGTCTTGCAAAATTCTATCAGTCAATCTCCAGCTTTGTTTCTATCACCAATATATTTTCTAATTCTGTTCCATCCAGTTTGTTTCCAACCTTTGCATTCCAATCACTAACAATTATCTATGCATCTTAAGTCCATGTTTGATCAATATCAGAAATTAAAATTCTTTCATTTCCTCATCACTAGATTTAGTGGTTGGTATATGATTTTGAATAATGGTTGTATTGATTGGATTTCCTGGAATGGGGATAGATGTAATCCTATCACAGAAAGCACTGTATTTCAAGATAGATCTTTAAATGTCCTTTTTATCAATGGATGTAATGCCATTCCTCTTTATTGTGTCATTCTGAACATAGTAAACAACATGATTTTCCAATTCAAAGTTGTCACTATCAATACATTTCAGCTCACTGATGCATAGGATATCTATCTTTGTGCCATAATATCTTTGATGACTTCCAATTTTCCTATATTCATATTTTGTGTGTTTCAAGTTTGGTTTATTAGATTTTTGCCGCTGCTGCTTCTCGTTTTCAGTGATGCCACCTAAGCAAATGAAGATCCTGAAGGTTTTGCTCCCAATGGCTTCACACTCTTTGTGCCATTATGGCACAAATGGTAGCTCCCCCTCAGTCACATTTTGAGTGCTTTCTGACTGAGGGGCTCATGTTCTGGCACCATCTCTGATAAAGTTCTGCTTCTAATAATTAGACCGTGGTATCTGACCACGTCTCTGTGCTAGTTACAAGGCTTTCAGTAGCTAGTCCTTTGAAATAGACAGCCTATGTACAATAGTCAACCAAATGATTCAAACCTGAGAAATAATTCTAAACAGACAAAACAATATATACCAAGAAATCTACAAAGCATTATTTTAAAAAGGCAAAACAATCCTCTAAAAATGAAAGAATATACCATGTCCACGGATAAGAAGACTTTTCATTGTGAAAATGATAACAATGTCCAAAATCTGTAGAGATATAATGTAGTTTGATCCAGATCTCATTATAATTCTTTAAAGAGATATTAAAACTAATCGCCAATTTTGTATGAAAAGAAAAGAGACCCTAGACAGGCAGATCAGTAAAGCATTACTAAAGAAGAATAAAGTAAGAGACTTCTCAATTCCCAATCTCAAAACTATTACACACTCCTGGTAATCTAAACAACCTGGTGCTGATACAGTGACAGACATATAGATAAATAGATCAGACATAAGAATGCAGAAACAAATCCAGCCACCTATAAATTGCTGGAGCTTTTGTGGTGGCTGTTGTTGTTTACAAAGAACTGAAACACATTAAATGAAGAAAAAGTAGTCATTTAACAAATGGAGCTGGCAAAACCAGATTTCCATTTATAGATGAAATAGGATCTATATCTCATACTAGATGGGAAAATAAGCTCAAGTTGGATAAAGACCTAAATGTAAAACCTAAAACTATAAATATCATCAAAGAAAAAATAGGGATAAGAATAGAGTCCTTGATGCATGATGCATAAACACACTATCAAACATAATTCAAAGCACACAAACAGCAGAAGACAAACAGATGACTGTCACCTCTTAAAAATTAGACAAGTAAATTGGAAGAGTTCACCAAAATAGTAAAAAAAAAAGAGCCTGCAGACTTAGGAAAAGACTCACACTGGCATATAAGACAAGTAACTGACCTTTAAAATTTATGGAAAAATCAGTGCTTGCTTCAGCAGCACATATACTAAGATTCATGGAAAATTTAAACACCTCAACAAGAAATATACAAATGTGCCAATTAAAAAATTGAAAAAGACATGAACCTACTAAGAAAATATATTCTTGTGAAGAAAAAGGGTAAATGTAATTCTACGTACTATTAAAAAAATAGGGATTCATCCAAAAAAAACCTCGTACCGTGATGAACCTGGAACATACCATGCTGACTGAAATTAGTCAACAACAAAAGAGTAAATGAGGTATTTTTCCGACTGTGTAAACCATCAGGAAGAAGTTTTCAACTTAAAAGAACCAGTATTTGTTTCTTTTGGTAACCAGTAATGGAAGCAGATGGGAAGGAGGGATGTAACTGGTTAGAGAGTAGACAGGTGTCTCCTTGCATGAAGAGGAAGGTCTGGTAGATTCACAAAATAGTAATTATAATTATGGGGGAGACCCTATGACGTTTGTGAGAGCTAAACTCAACAGAAGCAAATAATTTTATATATCCAATCCTGTCATAACTGTGACCTACCAATAGAGATGAACAGGTTTGGGAGTACAGAATATATCAAAAAATGGACATAGATTTGACAGAAGCCATTTGTACATGAGCATTTCCCTGTGCTACAAATACATCCATGTATTTGGTGGAGCATACAAGGAACGAAGTTAGAATATCTTGGACAAAACTAAACACCTTGAAGGAATGAGTCCTTGGCCTCAGGATTCATGTCCATGGTCTCAAGGAGCACAAAGGTTAATGGGTAAATCTTAGTTCACAAATCATGCTTAATATCCTAGGTTCCCAAACTTGCCTACCACCTCCTATTCAGGGGCGAGGGGAATTATTCAGAACCCCTCTGCAATTAAAAAGCTTTTTTTACAATAGCGCATAATCCAGGATAAAGTGAAACTATCTGCTTTTTAAGTCCCTCTGGATCATTCTCTTCCCTTCCCCCCGCTCCGGGTGTGGCTATCACCTACTTTGGTAAACACTTTCTTTATTTTGCTCTGTAGGTTAGCTACTGGGGTCTTGAAAGCTCAGGAGTGGCATTGTAGGAACAACTCTTCTTCTCTCTGTTTGCAAAGAAAAGGAAGTGATGAAATCAAAGGACATTTGGTTCAATAGAAATAATCAGTTCCCTGGGCTAATGGACCCCCTAATCACCAGTCCCCACCTCCCTGAGATGAAGGAGACAGTGACCAGCTAGGACTTCTGACTGCTCTGAATGCAATCGCATTGGAAAGTCTTGGAAAGAGTAGGAAAGAAATTGTGAAACAAACTCAAAGTCAAACAGAGATGAGTATTCTGGTCACATAGAGAAGCCTTAGGGCTATGGCCCCACATCGGCAGTCAGGCCTGGAAATGAAGCCTGCCATCAAGTTGATGGGACTCATAATCACTCTACAAGGCAGAGTAGGACTGTCCTTGTGACTTTCTGAAACTGTAACTCTTTGCAGGAGCAGAAAATCCCACCGTTCTCCCTGAGGGTTAATGGTTTCCAACTGTTGAGCTTGTCTTTATCAGCCCAAAACATACTGCTACTGCATCAAGGCTCACTCCCTGTGGCTCAGCAGTCCATCAAAAAGTGAGTAGGTGTACAAAGGGGGACAATGACATTCATGGCACATGAGCATGGTACACAGGGGCTCCTGAATACACAAAATATGTGTGAACAGGCAAATGTGTGGATTGATTGTTTGCTCTGTAATTATCCGCCTGATTTACATACACACCAAAAAATGGTCTTTTTAACAGAAAAGGTCACTGGTGAGAAACAAGGAAGAAAAGCTGCACCAAGGAGTTTGAGTTTGTTTGTTTTTTCTTCCACCACCATAAGGAACCTGCTGGTCCTCTGTGGGTAGTAAGGGTTTTCCAAGCACAAGTCTGTTGGGAAACCTTACTCCATCTGTCCTGTGGGTGTGATCTTACCTTTTCCCACCTCTCTGTCACCCAAACTAAAAGAGCATGGATAAAGTTGCTCAAGGATGTTCCTTGCTCTGTAGACACAGTGTCAGTCAAAGAACACAAGATTATTGAGGGAAGAATCATTATTGTTTTATGTACCACCAGGTCCGTGAAGCCTTCTGATGCTACAGACACCAGAAGGAAACATGACTTTGGTCAGTGTCATCTTCACAGCTCCTGCTGTCTTTGAGACCATTGTTGCAACCACTGTGTCAATCCACTTTGAACGAAGAACGGTGTCCTTTTCCAAGGAATGATCTCTCTTGATGACATTTCCAGAGTAGGTGAGATGAAGTCTTATTCTAATCATTTCCAAAGAGCATTCTTGTTGCATTTCCTCCAAGACAGATTTGCTTGTTTTTCAGGGAGCACATGTTACTTTCAATATTCCTCTCCAACACCATAATTTAAAGACATCGCTCACAGGCAATTAAAAATAAAATATCCGAGGTTAGGTGTACGTTGGTCCTCAATGTGACAGCCTGTTCAGCAGCAGCTTTGCCAAATGTAATGAGCATATCCTTTGATTTCTGGGCTGCTGCTTCTATGAGCATTGACATTTTGACAGTTTCCTATTTTTTCCTGTTTACCATGAGGAAATCTGCAGGTCCAGTTCTGAAGAATGGGGTTTTCTTTACACTGAGTTGTAATCCATATCAAAGGCAGCAGTCTTTGCTTTCATCAGCAAGTACTTCAAGTCCTCTTGATTTCAGGAAGCAAGGCTGGGTCATCTGCCTTGTACAGATTGTTAATAAGCCATTCTCCAGCACAGGTGCCACATTCTTCTTGGAATATTGACTCAGCATACAGTTTGATTAAGTATGGTGAAAGGCTACATCTCTGATGAATACACTCCTAGTCAATATCCGTTTCTGTTTGAATGTCTGCCTCTTGGTCAATGTAAAATTTCTAAATGAGCATAAGCAAGGGGAAAGGAAGCCAGCTGTTCTTTCATTTTGCTCCCCACCAAAAGATATTTCACAGTGGTCTAGTCTCCATTTTTTTTCCTGTCTTCTTCCTCTTTGCAGTTTTCCTTTAGTTGAGATTTTTTAGGGTTGTTTTGGGGACTTCACTTCTTTTCCCTTTGTAGCAGTTAAATGGTTTTATGTTAACTTGAATTTTTATGAAAGTGTAGGGATGGACTCCAACCTGTCAATCTGGTCAAAGCTTGATGATGCCTCCTTGGGTTGGCCCTTTTAAGAAGAAACTGGGAACCCCACTCTCTCTACCATGTTATCTTTCTGATTGCTGGGACGCTGCCTACAGGAGTGGCCCCATCTGGGCTGAGAGCTGTCGGCACTCTGACCTATTTTCACTGAACTTGGATCCACTCAACTCTGTACCCACGGACATGTGATATTTTTGCATTTTGAGTCTCTTTCTATGCCATGGGTCTGCAGCGACAAGAGTTTGAAGGGGAACTTATGCACTAGCATAAGACTTGTAGACTTGAGTTGGACTGGAATGGAATGCCTTCTTAATGCATCATTACTTGAATGCAAAACTCTTTCTCTTACATTGAGTGTCACTGGATCTGTTTCTCTAGACAACCCAGCCTACCACACTATTTAAATCATTTAGTGATGGAAACTTCTCTCTAAATAGTGCTTTAGTGGAATCCCACAAATTCTGAAATGTTCTGTTTTCATTTTCAATAAGTTTGAACTGCTTTCTCATTTCTCTTGGTTTCTTTATACACAGTGGTTGTTTAGAAGTTATGCTATGTAGTTTTCAAACAGTTGGGTGATTTGGGGGTATCTTGCAGGCATTGGCTTCTAATTTAATTCTATATAAGTCAGATGCGATACTACACTTCAAACTATAAGTCTTTTTATTTTATTGACTCATTTTGTAAATTATACTATAGCCCACCTTGGTAAAATTGAGCATGTACTTAAAATAGTGTGTATTTTACTGCTGTTGGTTGAAATGTTCTATAAGGTATAAACCTCTGCCTGCCTTTATAGCAGTGCTTTCATTTTTAAGGGGGGTCATCACTGTCCTCTGATGGTGGGAGTAGGAGGCCCATCCTTTGCTCCTTTGGAGCTGTGGCTAGAATTGAACCTCCATCTCAGTGGGCCGCAGTCCCACGCACAATCAATACGCCACCGGGGCTCAGCCAAGCAGTGCTTTTCTTATACGTCGCCTATTGTAATGTCTTTCTTTGTTAAAAAATCTAACAAGCTCTACCTTTCAGAAAATTTATGTTAAAAGTGGTTATTGGGAATGGCAGATTTTAATTTTTTTGTTTTTCTAATTTTAAAGTTATCCTTTTTTTCTATTTTTGCTTTCTGTTTTATTATTTTTTATTATTTAAATGTACTCCTATGCTTGGCTTTTTAATTCAAGACTTTTAGTGTTTGAAAGTCTTTTATATTACTGTTTTATATTTTCATGTGATGTACATATATATGAAGATCAAAATTATTATATTAAAAGCTGAGTATCTTGGACATTACTGACAAAAATGTCTAAAAAGTAAATAAGAAAACACTTTCAACCCAAGTAATAAAACTCATTATTAACACATGGTTAAAAGAACATATTGCTAAATAGTATCTATTAATCAAAGATCTCCATATCAAATCAATTGTGTATGATTTTTCCCAATGATTGAATATACAATGTTCAATGACAACAAAGTGCTGAAAAAGCTGAAATTCTCATACATAGCTTGAGCATCCTAAATGATTTGCCACTTTTCAAAAAGGAAGTAATAAATGAAATGACCACCATTTGTTAATTTTCACTTTGTACCAAGTTTTAAAATATTATTACTATTTCTGATAAAAGCAATATGGGATAAGTTTTATTATCTGATTATACAAAAAGAACAGGGTCTTTAAGGGATTAAATTATATGCTTAAAGCTACATAAATGAAAGAGTTGAAATTCAAATCCATATGTATGACTCTAAAGCTTGTATTATTTCAATTACATCACTAATGGTCATACCTTATGTGTCAGTCATTTTCCAAAGGAGAATTTACCCTAAATATGATTTAAGTACTTATAATGCCATAATTATATATATGTACATATATATATAGAAATAACATGAGGAACAAATATGGTAAATAAAAAACTAGCATTACAAATGTATGGTTAAACAAATCATGATATATTTTTATAAAGTGAGATTAACTTAGTCTTTATACTGTTGTGATATATTGTGACATAATAGTGACATCTCAGTGTACAAAAAAATACTATTTTTTGCAAACAGATAACATAAAATTATTCAAATTATAGTATATATACATATATAAATGATCATAGTTATTGCTTTAGGATATTGAATTTTTTTGCCTAATTCCTTTTTAAATTTTTTTTTTGTTTTTGTTTTTGTTGTTTGGACATCACTGCCTCTTGTGGTCATGGGCACTACCCAGTGCTGCTCCTGAGAGCTGCCACTGGATTTGAACCGCCAAGCCCGCGGGCAGCAGTTCCACACTCAACCACTTACGCTACTGGAGCTCGGACCTAATTCCTTTAAAATTTTATTCTATTATTTTGCAATTAGTTGTGTGTGTATAAACTTGGCATCAGTACAAAGCAATTGACAACAAACGGTTCTCCAAATTACAATAATTGATAACTATGAGGGGGTACCCCCAAAAATGGAATTGGGTTGGGTGGAGTGGAGTTTTAATAGAGATCGTTTTTTCCCTGCTAGACAGGCATCAAACAACTCACTCTGAGTTAGTGCACCCAGTGGCGTCAGCTGGGAAGATTCTCTCTGGACTCCGTGAATTTTTCCATCAGAGCAATTTCACGTGAACCTCGTTTAAAACCATTTGTGATGGCCGACTTAACAGAACAGCATGTAACTGTGACATTTTGTTTGCTGTTGGTGAAAAAATGTTGCAGAAACTGTTGTGCTGTTGAACATAGCTGATAAGAAAAGCACTATGGGAGAAAGTCAAGTATGTGAGTGGTTCTCTTATTTCAAAAAAGGTGAAATGCTGACTAATAACAAGCCTTGTTCTGAACACCCAAACAGTTGAAAAGATCAACACATTTGGAATTGGTTCCACCAGGTCAGACTGTTAGAGGTCCTGGAAGGATTGCATACCAGTGTGTGCCCCAAAAAAGGTCTGATTTTTGCCCCCATAACAATGCACCTGTTTACCCAGCCATTTCTCTGCACCAGTTTTTGACAAAACACCATACCTTTTTTGACACTCTGAGTTAGTGCACCCAGTGGTGACTAACTGAAGGACTGAATTAGTGCCTCTGTGCGGCTTCATTTTGTTTCTGCAAATGAAAAGGGATGTGAAAGGACAACGATTTGGTGACATAGAAGAGGTGAAGAAGGAAAAATGAGCAAAGTGCTGTCAGCCATTCAAACAGAAGAACTGGAAAAATATGTCCAAGAATGGAATCGCAGATTTGACAAATGTTTTAATTGTAAGATAGAGTACTATGAAGGTGATCTACATAGCTTTGGGAAAAATCCCTTTTTTGAAGGGGCACCCCTTCTTATACATGCAAGGCTTTGAGACAAGTTTATAAGGAATAACTGTGATCAGAGTTACAACAGAGAGTTTTGTAGGATTGATTGAACTTCAGTATGGCCTTCAAAAATGCATGCACTTTACATTGGTTGTGTGCAAGTTTTGCCAAATCAGTGATGCTAAGCATCATATGCCACTTTGAAGAAGAAGGAACTGGTGTTTAAATATAAAATAATTCACTTTGGACCTTTGTCTTCTCAGTGTGATAGAAATAGGGCTGTTTCATGGGCTTTCGATGAGACAGTGTTAAAGGAGTAATGTCTCATTTCTTTCATTCTGAAGAGTTAATGTTCCTCACATTCCTCTGTTGAATCTCCTTCTACCCTTTCCTCCTCTCCTCTCTTTTTGGAAGACACTAAGAGGGAATTCTAAGAGCACACATGAAAGAATAAAAAATATCAAATCTTTCTTAGAAGCCCAGAATTTAAGAGACACTTCGATATCACTAAACTCTGGTAGATAGATCCTTAGCACGTAAAATCTTCTTAACCTTTTCTTGTCTGATGATGAGTTGGGATGGACTTATTGAAATACTACATTTCCAAAATACCATACCATTCCATAGAGGCGAAACCACCTTGTTCATTAGCAGCAGTTAAATCAAAGCCACGAGTGACTGCTTACACTCAAATATGTCTTTTTCAACTTACTTCTTGGACTGCGACAACTTTTTTATTGAATCAAACAATGTATTAAAATATTGTACATCTGGGTGGAATAAAACGCAACTAAAAGATAAGGTCAGGGACGAGTGGTATTTTCATGTATTAAAGTGAGTAAATAATATTGTAATTATTTCTTCCAAATGCTCAGGGTCATTGAGCAATGATAGTACATGAGAAGCAGGGTTGTTTGTTTTTTCAAGTAAGAACCTGAAGTCATCTCTGTTTATCATTAACGGAAAAAGGGCAAGAGAGTTTCTAACTGCCAACCTCAAGGGAATGTGCAACACTCCCCACTCTCCACCCCTGAATAAAAAACCCCCATGGAAGGGCACATCTCCATTGTTTAAATGTAGTTTTAAAGTGAAACGTAACTTTCTGAATAATTATGTTCAGCTTGTAAATGGTGTCTCTCTACAACCATCCAAGCATATAACAAGAAGATGAAGATGAGACTTATTTTCACTTCATTTCACTTCTTTGTAATTGACAAGCGCTCACTGGGTGTCAAATTTAAAAGATGACAAATCCTAAATCTTAGAGGACCCAATTCAATAGTTCAGCTTTCTAAATTGTTTGCAAATTAATCTACATTTTCAAATGAGTCAGGCATGAAATGTAAGATGACATCTATATTACAAAAATATTAATTTCCTTGTTTTTCTTCTCCCCCAAGTCAAAGACAAAAAGTACATTTAAAATGTTCATTTTGTTAAGAGGTTGTGAAAATGAACATACAGTGTGTGTTTTTTAAATTTTTTAACAGCTTGGCTTTCTCTATTTTTTTAACACAAACTAATTTGCATCCATTTAAAAATGTGAATTCTTCAATGTGTAAATGCTCTGTATGTTGATGAGGGAGAAATTAAATTTATGAAATATTTTCAATACATTACATTTTTTAATGAAGGCTCATTTGGGTTTGGCAAATATAATAATAACTCGAACCTGACTGGCTTCAAAACTAACCTGAACTCTCTCTTTGAATAACTTTGCCTCAGTTTACCCATGTGTAAGTAAACTGTTCTATCTTGTTTCCAGACACACTAGTTAGTGGTTGTATAAGACTCTACACAGCTCTAATTGGCGGTGCACTTGACACAACACTGATGGCAGCAGTGTGCTTTACTGAATGGCAGGAAAATAAAATTTTCATTTTACAATTTTTCTTTTATTTTTCTATATCATAGTAGTCCATATTTTACCTCATGGATTAGGCATTTAGTTTGTGTCTGTCTGTTAACTCTAATACCACTATAATAAGAGACTGGTTGAAAATAGTTAGTAATCATTCAGGAATATAAAGCTCATATTTCTCTTAAGATCTTATTTCAGATAGTATCATTTCCATACTACCTAAGAATACTCATTAAAGATGGGTATCTACATTGAGAAAATTAATGACTGGTAGAATTTGCATTTTTAAAAAAAGATTAGAAACTTCCGGACTGATTTTAAATTACTATTGTCAAATAATTTTTGGACATAACAATAATATAAATGCATTAATTAAAGCAAAATACTTAATCACCTGAGTATAGTAACTACCTCCTCTGGGATGTTAAACCATTCATCCAGCTAAATCATCCAATAAAATTTAACAGATATTTTGCTGTGTAGAAATATAGGATGAGAAAATGTAACTGTAGTGCTAACAGGGACTTTACAAACCACCTCACCTAATTTAATTATTTTACAAACCAACAAAATCCTAAGACAAAGATAAGGAAAATTTTGTTATAAAAATTGTAATTTAAAATAGTTTGCATATGATGTACCCTTCATTATATACATATGGATTAGTAATGAACATAAAGTGGTGACTATTCCATGTTCACAGATTCAAGTCTCAATTCAGTGCTACATCTGCCTCTAACCTGTGTGGCCCCACGTTGAGCCTGGATGAAGGATAGTACAAAAACTTGGCTCCTTGGCTTGCTGATTCAGCTGCTGCCATCAAAAGGGGGACAGAATTTTTTATCTGATGTAAGTCAATGAAGGGAAAATAATTTAATGCAAAATTCCAACAATGAAGAACAGAGGAAGAAACCAGAGACTCTAATTTTTGGCTCCAAAACAATTATGCATGTGTCCTTCTTTGATTTCAATGGTTCTAACATTACCGTTTCACTAATTAAAACTGAATCTCTGGACTGAACATTCTTCATTGAACTATGTTGAATGTATTTCTAAAATGCTTTGTCTCACAATGGCTCCACTACCCCAATAATTTCTATATCCTGCCATTTGGACATGGTGCCTTGCATCCAGACAGTGTTCGTTACACTTAGGGGCTATGGTGATTTGTTCCTTCTGGCTGCATGCTTGACCCATACACAAATCAACCAATAATAGAAATTATTATATTATAGTATTTTGTATCTCTCTTCGCTCCTCAGTTTTGTGATTCTTAAGAAAACGTTTCTCTGTTTCTTTCATAGTGCCTAGAATGTATTGCGATCAAGATTTGGGTATATTTTACTTTTGAATAAAAGAAAGAGTGAATGTGAATGAATGGCAAGGACTGTCCATCATTCTTCCCATCTTCCAGATATATCTTCCTCTCAGTCCTGTCATAAAGTTAAGAACTGGTTACCAGAGATATCCATGTATCTAATAGACTAAGCTATGCTTTCTTACAGAAATGCAACAAAGCAAAACCAAAGTGGAAACTATTCCAACATACATGCTTTATTTTTAAATGTAGAAGGATCATTTAAAAACACAGTGGACCACCTCTCTGATTTGCCTGGACTCTTTCCTGGGGCTTCCAGAAGGATGGAGCTCCTTCCTTGAGCGCTACTGTACAGACACAGTGAGCAATTGGCAAAGCAACTGTATCTGATTCTTTACTTTCCCTGGAAGAATTTTTGAGTTTGATTAGAAAGAAAGAAACTGGGATTATCTGTGGAGACAAAGACACCGATGTTGATTGATTGGGGTTTTTAATTATCCTCACTATAACCTTACTTCATTGCGCTTATAAATGTTGGTTGTCCACTTTATTATCACTACCATGTGTCTGTTCTTGAAATATAATTAAAATACATAGTTAAGGAGCAAGGCTGGGCCGCCTACTCCCACCAGGGCAGTGATGCCACCAAAAAAAGAAAAGAAATACATAGTTAAGAGGGTTTTTCTGCCTAGCAGAATTATTTTACACTGAGGTTTATTTTTTAAATATTTATTAAGTATCTGATTGAGATAAAATTATTATAGTCCCCACTGCCACCCCTAAGCCTAATTTCTTCTATAGCTTGGATCTATGTTACTTAATGAAAGATCACCTAAACAATCATTCATCCACTCCAACATTATCTTATTTATTTGCTGTTTAGTGCTTTCAGAGCGGCTCTATATTCTGCTCATGTCTAAGGCCACCTCTGTAGACTACTTAGTGAGCTTAAAATAAGGGGTGCCAGGCTTTTCTTGGTGGAAAATAGTTGCTGCTGTTGTTTTTCGTTTGTGAATATAGGATCTCTGATTCAACTTGTCAACTTTGTCCTTGTTGCATAAAGTAGTCATAGGCAACGCGTAAATTAATGGCCAAGGTTGTATACCAACATCACTATCTTTATAACTGAGTGAAAGGTCAAACTTGGAATCATACGTTGCCAATTTCTTTTTTTTTTTTGGGTGGGGGGGTGGCATCACTGCCCTCAGGTGGTGGGAGTAGGAGGCCCAGCCTTTGCTCCATGGAGCTGGAATCGAATCTCCATCCCAGTGGGCCGCAGTTGCGCGCACCACCACTACGCCACCGGGGCTCAACCCCTACGTTGCCAATTTCAATGACTTCTGTTTTCCATTGTTAAGATACCTCCTGCCACTTTGCATTAGTTTTTTAAGATCTGGGAGAAACATCAGTTATGATTCCAATTATATGCTTCTGACATAGTTTAATCTCTTAAATCACGTTAATGCCCTCTATGGCTTTCCTACTGGTGAAATAATAACAAATCCTATTATACCTCTTTGGTGATGATCAAATTACTATATAAAAATTGCCAAAGCCAGAATCTGTGCAAGGCACAAACATGCTAAAGAAAGAAAACTCAAATATCTTTCACTCCTAGAAAGCACGAGACAGGTGGTAAAACTGCACTTCGGCTGAGCCCTGGTGGGTAAGTGGTTGAGTGCAGGACTGCAGCCCGCAGGCTTGGCAGTTCAAATCCAGCAGCAGTTCTCCAGGAGCAAGGCTGGGTAGCTCCCTCCCACGAAAACCAGAGGGCACAGTGATGCCCAAAAAAACAACTGCACCTCATCAAAGTGTGAAACTGATGAGACTCAAAAAAGCAGGTACGAATTTTAACATGTAAAGCTGTTATGATCAGTTGTCTTGCAGTTACCTCCAATTTATGGTGACCTTATGTGGAAGAGAATAAAAGAATGCCCAGTTCTTTACTACCTTTACCACCATGGGTATGTACGAGTTCTCGCTTGTGACCTGTGTGTACATCCAATGCATTGATTGAGAGTATCTCTCATTTTCAATAATCTTCAACTTTACCAAACATGAGCTCTTCCAAGTAGGCAATCCGGCTGCAATTCTTCTTAGACTGCTATGTTTGTTCTTCTGAAAGTCTACACTCAAATTCAATACTCTGCACCAGGACCACAATAGAAAAACACCAACTTCCTCACCCATATGAGGCGATTGAAAAGACCATGTCTTGGAGCAACACACCTTACCATCAGAGTGGCATTTTTTTTTCTCTCAACACTTCAGCAAGGTCTTTTGCAGCAGATTTGCCATTATTACAACATGATATTATTTTAGTACTCATCAATTCCATGAAAATATATAGATCAAAAGTTCTTAAACTATATTGATCTTGAAAATAGAAGTCTATCCAAGAGGGGAAATTTACAAAATTACTAAAGATTTTTTTTTGAAGATAGGACTATATCAAGGTGAACCAAACACATGAATCACTTATATTAAATAAGTGCCAGAGTATAGTTGAATTTTAAGTATATCATTTATCCTTAATCAGAAACTCAAGTATCCATTCTAGTGAACAATGGAAAGTTTTCACTTCACACAGCATTATTAATTATTAAGTGATTTTAAAATGTCAACAAATAGGGTCCAGTAGTTATGTTAATGCAAATAACTATATTTGCCTAATCATAAACTTCCATTTTGCTCTGAACAGTCATAAGCAAATTTTACTAGTTTATCAGTCATGAATTGATCTTTAATGTATAAAATTGCTTTCAAAAGAAAAAAAATCTAATAGCAGAAGCCAGGAAGAAAATGGAGTGCACATTCACTGAGCTGTGAAATGTGAAGATCTATTCAACTCCATTAACTGCAAAATATACATCATCCACTAACATACTGGACAATGAATGACTCTATATGGAGTGCTACATGTCCAAATGACTGCAAGATGAACACTTTGGTAAAAGGTCAGATGCTGCAGATAACAGTTTACATATTTTAGCAGAAGAGTAAGCAGTGACGTTGGTCCTCTAATGCTTTCACAGCTAAATTTCTTGCAATTCTAACGAGCATTATAGGAACTTTTGGACAGTCTTCCGCAATAATTGTTTCCAGGACAAAGAAAAGTTATTCGCAGCACTGTACATGTTTGAAAAGCTTTAGGTTTGGGAATAATTGTTTAAGCACCTACATAATTTCTTTTAAACTTTTTTCATGTGAGTGAGGAAGACAAACAAGGATGCAAATAAGCAGATAGCTAATGAAGAAACTTAAAGTAAGCTTTTGACAACACTAATTTTAAAGACTTCAAAGGAAAATTATTCACTTTATGCTCATTTTAGAATATCTTTGTAATTGTTGTTATGATGTATTGATTGCTTAGATAGATCTTACTTGAATTAAAAATGACTCATTCTTTGGTTTCAGTTTCTGGAAGTAAAATTCACTTTGTTTTTCTGTTGCCAGTTGGATATTTTCTGTACTCCCTTGGAGGGAAAAAAAAGTACCCTTGAATCAGTCATCATGATAATCGGCAAAAATACTTACTTTTATTTGAGGTAACATGTTAGGGGTGCTGTGTGTGTTTCTGTAATATCAGTCATATTTACAGATGGTCTCTGTGAGTCAATCATATAGAACACCAAATAAAATAAGCAAGGGAAAATGAATAATTCAAATAATATACAAAATGACAAGGAAGTGAAAGCTAAGCGGAATAAATACAGAGAGAGTAAAAATCTTTCATCACTTATAACAATTATGAACTAGCACTAATTGAGTGCTCAGCACAGTTCTAAGGGATTTCCATGTGCCATTTATTCCTTCACAAGCTCTTTATAAGATAAACCCTATGATTTCTATCATTTTACAGACGAGGAAACAGAACCAAGGAAGTCAGCAAATTGCCCCATGGACATCACCATTCAGTGCAAGCATCAGACTCCATTCTAAAGGGTCTAGCTGCTTTGCCCACACATTGAGGTGGTCTGTGGTGCTCCCTCCCTGCCTCCATCACACGACCCAGGTTCCAAGGCCCTTGATGGATTTGAAGCGCCCCAAACATTGATGCATTGATAACTGCACCCCCATTAAGCACACACCCCTCATTCATGTTCTCAAAAATATGCTAGGAAGTGTGTGCCACATTTGTCATCATTTTTTAAAAGTCATTTTATTGAGGGATCATACAACTCTTATCATCATCCACATGTACATCCATGTGTCAAGCACATCTACAAATTTGTTGCTTGCCCTCATCATTCTCAAAACATTTGCTTTCTACTTCAGCCCTTGGCATCAGCTCCTCATTTTTCTCTCCCTGTCTGTTGACCCCTCCCTCATGAACCCTTGATAATTTATAAACCATAAGTATTGTATCATACCCAATGTCTCCCTTCACCCACTTTTCTGTTGTCCAGCCCCCAAGGAGGAGATTATATGGCATCATTTTTTTAAAAAAAGAGCATACAGAATTACTTGGATGTTTTCAGGCATGCTTGATCCTTAATTAAAACCAAACCTTGGAAATCAGAATCCTTGCTACTAGTTCTAAGAAAGAGCTCATGAAATTAAAATTTATAAGTCAATGTTTGAAATCACATGTAGCTTAGATACTGAGTTTTTAACTTTCAAGTTTTCATTGAACTCGTGTCATTTGCAAAATAAAAGATCAATATTTATGAGCACATTAAGAAGACTAAATTCACTTAGACTTTTCAGATTTCATCTAATGTATGTGTAGGTATAATTCAGGGTTTTATGGTGTATGGTAGGAAGCCCACGTGGCGCAGTGAGTAAGCATTTGGCTGCTAACCTAAAGTTAGGCAGTTCAAATCCATTAGATCAATCAGTGTAGGCCATCTGCTTGTGCCAGAGAGTCCCAGTGGGATAGTTTCATCATGACCTCCAGAATCACTCTGAGTCTGAGTTTATTAAATAGAAAGGGGCTTTATAAAATATGCTAGCTCTCAGAAACATCTTTTCAGTATCATTCATAATACATTGGTATATTCTCATGGACTAGATTTTTGTACTAATTTTCAAAACAGTGTATGTATTAAAATCATGAACTACACATATAATGCCAGAATAGTCAATCTTCCATGTTCAAAGTTTATCAATGACTTAGAAATATTTTGTATTTATCTTAGGTGAAAGTAAAAGACCATTATTCTACTTTTTTGACCTGTCAATTTTCTGGGCATAAGAGAAAGTCATGTAATAAAAGTTCTGCATGAAGGCCCACTTAGTCGATGGGACTTATTTGTAAAACTATTTGCAACTGTGAGAAAAACCAAAGGCTAATGAGTCTAAAACAGGCACACTGTTTTGACATCACCTGTTTGGAGGTGACATTCTACATTCTATAATTTGTGTATTTGAATATTAGGAATGTGTAGGTGGTTTGTGATAGATTAAATAATTTAAAATGTTCTATAGAAAAGCTACTAAAATATCATTTCAAAGACATTACCAGGAAAAATCATTTTGTACAAAAGGATAGACTAACCCAAAATATTGGCCATACTATTTTGTGGGGTTTTTTTTCAGTCTTTGTATTTTTCACTATTTGAAAATTCTTTCCCACAATGATCTAGAACAAAGGATATTCAAATATGAATTTGTGGGGACAATTGGGGAGGCTCTTCTCTTCCCTAACTCACATTCAGATCGTTATTTAGATCTCTCTACATGTAAGTATTTTAGGTAGCAAAGATGCTACATTTTCAGTGTTCTAAATTCAGAATCTATTTATGGCTATAATTTGTTTGAAATGGAATTAAACTAAATGGAAATGAAAAATCACAGAATTATTCCAAACCTATTTTAATATTACTTTCTCATGAAAAAATTCAACTCTGGAGACCAGTTTATATTGAATCTTAAAGGAATATCTGAGTAGAAAAATAATGCAGTTGGAATATGATCACTTTCCCCTCACCAATTCCTCAAATTATAATTCGTATGCATTTCAATCCATCTTCTTAATGACACCAATCATTTTTGTGGGGTCAGGATTTTGCCATAACATAGATTAGTACGGTGTAATAATTTTTCTTTGTTAGCGCAGCATAGCTAATTAACGACTTCCTTTTAATGTTTGATTGAATTTGGTAAGAACATCGTTCAAACAAATGAAGGTATGGTGCTGACCTCAAATGAGAACTGCTAGGTGTAGGAAAGTTATTAAATGGAGCAACTGAATTGATTCTTTTCCTCAACCTACAAGGATCAAGCTATTAAATCCCCTAACCCAGTTTAAAATAATGAAAGTGCATTTTGAAGATGCTTCATTAAAATACACATTTTAAGTTCTGATTTGAAGGAAGAACAGAATTTTCTTGGCATGGGTTATATATGTAAGATTCACATAGAAAATTTGCAAATTTTGCTTTCAAAATTTTATTGACTCAAGAGAACTGCTGGCTATGTTTGCATGTACCACAGTGTCACTGTATTTCAGTGTTGCTGCGTGAATAATAGGCAATCAGGATTGAAAGTTTTTCAGAATTGCAGTCCTCTGGATGTTACAATTAAATTAATTACAAATCAAGAATAAGCAGTTCTTAATCACATGAAATAGTTCTTCCACATTATACACACTTTTGTTATGATGTAAATTGAAAGCCAATGAAATATGCTTTAAGATAAATAAAGCCACATGTTCACAAAGCTCCCACCTACCCCCTCATTAATAAACAAATGCACTGAAAATGATGTACCCCAAACATCTGCTCTTGCAAAAGATGACATCTTATTTTTCAATTTTAATATTTACAATTTGACAATCTAAGTAATTCTGATTTCTAATTTTTATATCGACAATCAACTGCTAAACAGTTCTTAAGCATAATATTCATGGGCTGCCAGCTTAATGAAATGTGAACAAAAGGATTGTTTTCAGGAGGGATTCACAGAAATACAGACAGTCATTCTATGGAAGCCTTTACAAGCTAAGGAGAATGATCTGGAGAATGAAGAACTAAGGGGATTTGCTTAGAGTGTGGTAAGGTTGGTCATTATTCTAGGTCTTACGTCCCAAGATAATGATAAGGAGTGAAGACAATGATTATGGCTGCCGGAGGTGGGGGGTGAGAAGTGGGGGGTGTTGAGGGGAGACAGAGAAAAAGGTGAAACAAGCAAGCAAATAAAATACTTCTACCAGCAGCTGATGCACACACGCACACGCACACACACGCACAGCGCTATTCTTTGGATTAATACTGGCCCCATTATTGCTAAGCAAAGAAACTGTGTCTGCTTGGCATGTGCCTAAGGCCAAATGAAAGCTCCAACCCAACCCGGTGCCATCTAGTCAATTCTAACTCACGGCCACCCTAAAAGTCAGCGAAGAACACCCTTGTCAATTTCTGAGACTGTACGTCTCTGTAGGCGTAGAAAGCCTGGCTGATGATTTTGAACTTCTGGCCTGGCAGTGAGCAGAGGCCACATTAATTTGGGGCTCCAGTTTCTCTATGGCCATGGCTTGTCGTTCATCACCCTATGACCAGGCCTGCGGTTTTGCCTCCACTAGCACCCTACCATATAGCTTAATTTTTATTTTCTGGCCACGCACATAAAAAAAATGTTTCCTTCAAAACAAGCTTCAAATTATTTTGTGTCGATTTTGATTTTAAAAAAAATCCTTTTACTCCTGAATTCCAATATCCTGATGCATGTCAATTTTTCCAGAGAATATACAGTACTCCTGGGAAATCGACTACGTTCTGGTTTTTCTTATTGGTGTCAATGAAGATTCTAGATTTTTGTTTCTGTTGTCATTATAGCTAGCTCTTAAAGTACTTTATTAGACATATATACATCTTACTGACTTTTGTCCTTTCAAAAACCCAGCCTAGGACCGAGTCCTGGTGGCACAGTGTTTGTGTGCGCAACTGCAGCCCACAGGGTTGATGGTTCAAATCCAGCAGCAGCTCTCCAGGAACAAGGCTGGACTTCCTACTCCCACCAGGACAGTGATGCCACAAACACAAAAAAACCAGCCTAATACAGTATATATTCATGCAGCAATATTTAATGAATCCTATTATGATGCTGCACTATGGTAATTGCCAGCTTATATCACATCATAAGAATTATACATTCTATATTAAAGTAGTCCAATAAATAAACTAGTTGGTACTTGGAAGGCATGATATTAGCCACGTCAAATAAAAGGGGTTCATTGTTTTGTGCAGTCAGGACCTCACTCTGCTAGCTACGACATTCAAAAGAATGCATGATCTGCAATAGAATGATAGCCGAGATGTGCTGGACCCAGAAAACATAAACAAGTCTCAAGTTCACCTGACATTGCGATCTATAACGTAGCCCTTATATTTTGGTTGGATGTGATTGCCAAGGAAGAGAACAATCTCTGACTGAAAAGAAGGAAAAAAATCTTTTGTGTGTTAGTGAAGCCTTTGAATAAAGTGGTAAATACCACTAACTAATGCTTTTAAGTAGAAGCATAAGTATAGTGGAAGTATTTTGATAGGCAGACTAACAAGAGAAATGTAAACCTCTATTTGGACTTCAAAGATGCCATTGTTTTTTCTGGAACAAGAAGTTTAAATAATGTTCCTTCAAGCAACATTTATTTGTTTAATTCACGAGGAGCAAGAAAAGAAAAGACAAATATCACTTTCTAAAGATTGAAATTCTAAAATGGGATTTTAGAAGGAGAAAATAACCTAATAAAGAAGAAATTCAAATAAATTAGCTTTTGAAATTACTTTGAAACATACAATCATAGAAATTTCACCTGAAATAGGATTCAATGAATCCCATCAACTAATAGAAACATAAAAGTTCAATATTATTCTTACTTTGAGCATTATAATATGGAAAATTCTGTGTAATCCTTCTCACTAAATTCAAAGTGCAAAAGCCTCAAGGTAGTTAGTCAAATGCAATAGAAACCCATGGGCCATTTGGAGAAGTGTTAAGCTAGTAGATGTTTTTCTTTATATAGCTAATTTATGTTGTCAGATCAGTAACTCTGAGCTGAAATGATGGTGAAAAGGGTGTGCACTTAAATTTTAAACTAAATGAATATGAAGTAAATTATTATGAACTTCAATATCTATCATCAATTCTCCCATACAATTCCAAAGAACCTCTGTATAGGTAACTGATTGGGCATATCCAAACTGCTGTTCTCAAGATGTGAAAACTGGGAATTGTCTGACCTTAGTCTTGAAAGAGAAATATCAATAATGTAGGGGGACAGAGTGTAACTAGGTACACTGATTTGGAATCCAACAATATCAAGAATGTTGACTATAGAATATCATTGGAAATACTGAGAGAAGCAAAGCAGTACAGGATTTACTCAATATATACTTTTTAAAAAATCAGAGGTTATTTTCAATCACTATTGAGTGCTCCATAGATATCAATTTAGTTTAGTATCCCTTGAAACATACACACTGACCAGTAACTGTCGAGTAAAAGATGCTGGTAAAATTGATTTGGCGTTATCAACCTTTCTCTGCATCTGAGACACCATCTCACAAAAGGTGGATACAAGATGGTAATGTGAACTTAAACTTTAGATAATATAAATATATGTCACTAGGTACACATCTGTCTGTGTGTCGTACTGTGTAACTGTGACGTTGGAAGTTATGCTACAAGTATTTTCAATACCAGCAGGTTTAGTTACCTTTGCTGGACTGGTTTCAATGAAGCACACAAACTAAGACAGACAAAGAAAAAGGAACAAGTGTCTCATTTCTGGAGTATTAGCCACAGCACATCTTCTGAATAGCAGAAAAACACTGACTGTCTGATAACCCTCAAAATATAAAAGGAATATAAATATAAAATATAAGAGGAGGAGCTGCCTCCTCAAAATAGCTGACTTCACTACTTGAAGGAATCAAAGTTTTCATGAATTTCATTTGCTGACATACAAACACAAAAAGATAAGAAACAGTTGCATACAATTATGAATTGATGTGAAATATACAAAGTACAAGTCTACTAAAATTGGAAATCACTTAAAAAAAAAAAGAAGCACTATCCCCAGCATTTGTGAACTGTACTGGTTTGGGCCATTTTGCATTAGATTTCCATGTGGCTCTCTATACTGAGAAAGACAAGTTAAGGAGGAATGGTGTTGTATTCATATTTTTAAAAAGAGCGTTTCACTATCTTGAAGTACAATTCTGTCTGTGATAAGTCAATAGCCATACACCTACAAAAAAAAGGCAAGTTGATAGGATTATTAATAAAAAGGTATACAACAATTTCTTCATACAATGTTGAAGTTGAAGAATCACATCACTTTTTAATTTTGATATTAAAAATGCAATCAATGTGGATTGATAATTACTGCTTATTTGAATATAAAAGTTAAAAAGCAGAGCAATGCTTTGAAGTTAAAATATAATCTTAGTGAAAGAAATAATGCATGATAGCACATGAATTTTTTAAAACCATTGACTTATTCATCATATAAACATTTGTTCTTTCAACAACATAAATGGTAATTATTTATGTGTACCTCACAAGATAGAATATTTAGAATCAAATAGTTTAGGTCTATATTAATGAGAAAATGGAAATACTAAATATCGTTAGTCAAAGAAATGTCAGAAGCCAAGTGTGGAACAGGGCATCAGTTTTTCATATGCAAGTTCATTTTGAAGTTTAAGAAAATCCAAACAAGTCCATGAACGCTGAAACGTGACCATAAGTTTATCCCATTTGAATTTGAAGAACATATTTGACTCATTGAACAGTAATAAGACCAGGGTATTTATGGAATGACATTAAGAATACCATACATGAACATAACAAAATAATAATTCATAAACTCTCAGGGGTTCATAAAGGATAGGGGACAGGAGGGAGGGGAAACAATGAGTAGCTGATATGAAGAGCTCAAGTAGAAGGCAAATGTTTTGAGAATGAGAAGGGCAACAAATGTACAAATGTACTTGACACACTGGACTATAATAAGAGTCGTACAAGCCCCCGGTAAAATAATATGTTTTTTAAAAAGGAGCAGCATACATGAAGAAAGCAAAATGTCACTAAAGACAGCAAAGAGAGAGCTCGAGGGATCTCAACTTGCAGCAACCCTATTAAAGGTTTCCAAGACTGTGAATCTTAACAGAAACAAGTCTGTTCCACTGATAGTGGCACTCTGCACAGCAATATGAGACATTGCCCAATTTTTCACTATCCTCCACTGTGTCGATACACAGCCTCATCTTTCTCCTGAGAATGAATGACCTTGAAGTTAAAAACCCGACGCCCAAGTCACAGTGTCACCAGAGAGCCTTCAACTTTAATAGCAACCAAAAATTTCTGAGTGGTTACATAGTATTTATATTGTATGCTGTATAAGTGTGTGTGGGGGGGTGTAGGATCTTATGTATGTGCAAATATAGGGAAGGTTGTGGGAGTTTTTATACACATTTGTATGTGCTGTATATATTCATATATAATTAAACAAATAAATTTTTTTTTAAAGACAGCAAAGAAAGAAAATGCCAAAAGGGATATAAAAAAGACACTCTGAAACTTCCTATTGAATGAGGAGAACATAAGGTGAATGGAAGAAATGTTGAAGTAAAAAACCCGAATAGAATATTTCAAAGGCAACTGGAGAAGACAAAGTAATGAAATGAAATGGGCAAACACTTCGAGTTAGAAAAACCAAGAGAACTGGACACACTCGGGAGAAGGAAAAACAAGCATAAAGTTGCTTGTTCAGTCATTTCAAGACATAACCACATGATCAAAAACCAATGCTCCTGAAGGGAGAAGTTCATTGTGCACTAAGACATTGGTTACAGACAAGCTTACTGGAATTGACAGAACATCTACTGAAATATTTTAATAGATTGAGGCAGCAATGCAGGTGCTCACCTGCCCCAAAACTTTGGAAGACATCTACCTGGCTAACTGACTAAAGGAGATTCATGTAGTGTTTAACACAATGTGCTTTTCCCCATTCCCCAAACACTATCAGTTTGTGATTATTTCAATTATGTTCTTCAGTGGGAACTACCTTGCCCAAGACTGCATGTCATCTTTGGTATTGGCCAAGGACCAGCTGAGGAAAGCATACAAAGCTCTGTCCCCTTGTTCCAGTCTGGGATGTCCAAAGGGTGCTCGCATCTCCAGCTTCCTCATAGATTTGGCTGAGGTTTGCATTGCAACATCATCCAAAGTCAGCTTCTCTTCCTGCCCCTTGCCGTCTTCCTTACCTCCTAGGGAGTACATTTCAGAGGTCTTTCTGTTCCTCCTGAACCTTCCGCACCTGACACCCTGTCTCCAAGACTATTTACAAGAGATCTGGGTGTAAAACAGCATGCCACATGACTACTTATGTTAGTAAATATGGAAGAAAAACGACAACTGAAAGCTAACTGGAAAAGTATGACAACAAGATAATCAAGGGTATGGAATTGGAGAGGTTGGACAAAGTGTATAGATTAATATTATTTGCATCTAATATTTAATTGTCAAGTGGAGAAATTTTTTTGCAAATTAAATAACTGAAAAAATTTTTCATAGAAAGAGCCTCATAAGGAATGATTCTTTTTGATGTGCAGGAAGGCAGTTACACACCATTTGTAAGCTGCCAGTTCAGTGAAAAAGAGGAAGACACAATGAGAAGGCTTGACACAGTGACTGCAGCCACGGGGTCGTGAGGCTAGCCCAGGAACTGGCCGTGTTTGAGTCTGTGGCACACACAGGGTCTCTGGAAGTTGGAACCCACTTCTCACACCTCACAACAACAACTCTTAGTACCTGCTTGAAAAGGAAGTGTGGAAGAAATTTCTATGAAACAACAAAAAAGTAAAAAGTAAGCCATTATCAGATTTCCAAAGGATCCACAGTCAAAACTTTCAGTTTAAGGTTGGCATAGAATATGATCGATAAGTTATTGTTGTGTGTGAAATATTTATTCTTCATATTTTCTAATATACTTTCATGAGGTTATTAGACTGCATCCCACCCCCAAATCATTTGACAGCTGAAATTAAACAAATCCCATTCAACTACAGAGCTAATACAAGGTTTACTGCGTGAGTCATTAGCACTGTCCTTATAAGGCAACAGAAAATATGAGGTGTGGATTTTTAAAATATGATAAAATGAGAGCACTGCTAGATACACAGGAAGGTGTGACTTCAGGCCAAGCATTTCTTATTAGAATCAAAGTGCCTCCATTTACTCTTACTAAAACAATCACTATTGTGGGTTTTGAGTTGACATTTTTCAGATTGTTTTATCAAATCAAAATTTATAACTCAGTTGAAATATGATTTAAATATCATGTCATTTTAATGTATTGTGTTACATAGAAGATTGCTTTGTAATAGGCTGCTAAACATCCTTATGTACAAGAATATCATGGTTGGAATGAAGAAGCATAATTTATTTGGTTACATATTATATCCCTAACTTAATACTTTCCCAACATATTCTCTACTTGATTGGAAAACTCTGAGAAGGGTTTTAAAAGCAATAAAATTGCCAAATGTATTCTGAGAATAAGAAAAAATATTTTAGTGATCATATGTTATTCATAATTATAATACATAAGACTATGGTCTAGCAGACTGAGGCAGCCCGTAATCTTCAGATTTCCTTTTTCCTACTTTGCATTTCATTTAGAATGATTCTAAAAATACTACACTAAAAAACTAGGGGATCATGTACCTGGCCCACAGAAGGGAAAAAAATTATATTTTTTATAATGTGCATACTAGACCCCTATATGTGTCATTGTGTTTTATAATTCCTAAAGCATATTCATTTCAGATGGTGGCAGTGCCTATTATAATTTCATCTCTTAATTGAGATCTGAAATAATTAAATGTAAGTATGTATGTTAAGTTTAAGTTAATAATGTTAAGAAAGCAGACTGTTTTTAAGAAAATCAAGAGAGTAAGCAGATACAACTAGATAAAAACAAATTGATAATTTTATTTTTATTTTTTAGTGATTTTTATACATTTGTGTGTGGTTATGACATCTATAAAGCATTTAAAAATTATTTGGAATCTAGAAAAATTATTCATGTATTGTTTTACAAAAATTTCTCTACCACTTAAAGATACTGAAATTGGAAATGGTAAACAGTGGGGCTACCGTTTAAGCAAGAAAATTCCATGAAACTGCAGTCAGTAGACCCATCCTCAAAGAAAGTCATTTCACCCTACATGGAACAATGAAATGAAACAATATTAAAAATATAAGATGAGTATATATTAATATTTTTGAAATTCCAATATTTTATACAGGTTTGTAAGGAGCTCTGGTGATGCTTGGGATTTTTTTTTTGGTGGGGGGAGCATCACTGCCTCTAGTGGTCGTGGGCGCTACCCAGGACTGTTCCTGAGAGCCACCGCTGGATTTGACCTGCCAAGCCCGCGGGTCCCTCGCTCAACCACTTATGCCACCGGGCTCAGCCGATGCTTGGGATTAAGCAATGTTAACAACAAGGATGTTAGCAACAAAGATGACAGTTCAAACTCATCAGGTGCTCTCTGGGTGGCAAGTGAGGAAGAGAATGACGTGCATCCTGGCCCACTGAGCCTTCAGGGCAATAATCCCACTCAGAACAGCTACTGCACAAAGAGGACTGCACGACCAGCCCCACTAAGAAATACGGCTACCCTCGCAGACCCAAGGCCTATTGGGGCCAGGAAGAAGGAGCGGGGTCCCTGTTGGACACAACCACACCAATGCAAAGCACTAAGAGTGTGCAACAGAGCGTAGAGTCATAGATGGAGTGACAAGGATATACTTTGGGGCCAGGATATTGGCACCCCATCCGAATGAACCAGGGGTCACTCTAGGAGGTCAGCTTCAGAACTTGAACTTTAACAGGTTCTTATATTGCTATTATTTTTATTATTCTGTTACATATTGTATAGTACATTGAGGGGGTTTCTTGCTGTTGTTATCATTGTTTATTTGCTTAAGTTGCTCCACTTTAGGAGACCTTTCTTGTACATATTGCTACCTCTACAGGTTTATCTAGACAAGATAAACTGAACAAAGAGGTTGGAGGCAAAAATGACAAGTCTGATGGCTCCATGGTAGGGGACATTGAAGAGGGGGAGGAGGGGGAAAGGTAATGATGTCGACCAGCCCAGGAAAAAGGGCATAACAATTGATACAAATGCAGGGACAAGGTGTGTGAGAGAAGGCCAATAGGGATTGATTAAGACTAATGTAACAGAGAAAAAATACTGAAACCCAAATGGAGAGTGAGCATGATAGTGGGACAAGAGGGAAGCAAATGGAAATAGAGGAGGGAACTGGGGGATAATGAACATTTATAGAGGTTCAAATACAGGTATGTACATAGGGGCATATATTTATAAGTGAGGATGGGGAAAGAGATTAATGTGCATACTTATAGGGTTAGTAGTAGGACAACAGATAAGCATTGGACCTCCACTCAAGTATCTTCTCGGTTCAAGAACACTTTGTTCTATTAAATTGGCATTCCAAGATGCTCACCTTTCCGACATGATCACTGAAGACAAATGTGTGCATAAGCAAAGGTGGTGAAGAAGCTGATGGTGCCCGGCTACCAAAAGATGGAGCGTCTGGGGACATAAAGGCTTGAAAGTAAACAAGCAGCCATCTAGCTCAGAAGCAACAAAGCACTCATGGAAGAAGCACACTAGCATGTGGAATCATGCGGTGTCAAAGGGATGAGATAGCAGGCTTCAAGAACTCAAAAGCACAACTTTGCATGCTCACTTTCCGGATATGATCCCTGAGGACAAATGTGTGCATAAGCAATTGTGGTGAAGAAAGCAGATGGTGCCCAGCTACCAAAAGATATAGTGTCTGGGGACTTAAAGGCTTGAGTAAACAAGCGGCCATTCAGCTCAGAAGCAATAAAGCCCACACGGAAGAAGCACACCAGCCTGTGTGATCATGAGATGGTGAAAGGATCCAGTGTCAGGCATCAATGAGCTAAAATTATATTATTATTAATGAGGGGGAATACAGATTGGGGACCCAAAGCCCGTCAATAGGTGAGGTGACATCCTTTTGCAGAGGGGTTACAAGGAGGAGATGAGTCAGTTAAGATACAGGGTAGGAGCTATGAAATATGCAACCTTCCTCTAGTTTCCATGGTGCCTCCCACCCACTATCATGACCCCAATTCTACCACATAAATCCAGCTAGACCAGGAGATGAACAGGGAAGTTGGAAATATGGGAAACTTAGGACAGATGATCCATGAAGACTAGTAATAAGCGTGTTAATACCAGGAAGGTGGAGGGATGGAGGAATAAAAAGGGAGAACCAACTTCAGGGGTCTACACGTAGCCTCCTCTCTGGGGCACGGACAACAGGGAAGTGAGTGTTGGGACACATTGTACAGTGTACAGGATGAAAAAATAATTTGTAAATTACTAAGGGTTCAAGGGGAAGGGAGGGGAGGAAGGGTAATATAGGGAGCTGATAATGGGGGCTTGGAGGGAGGGAGAATGTTTTGAGAGTGATGATGGCAATGGGTGTGTGAAAGTGGCCTGCATACAACTGATGTTGTTAGGGATTGTGATGAGAGTTGTATGGGCCCCCCCAATAAGATGATTCATTAAAAAAGGGGGAGAGGGGAAAGGGGAGGGTTTTTTGTTGTTGTTTTTTTGTGTTTTTTTTTAAAGAGGAGCTTGTACCAAGGGCTCAAGTGGAAAATGTTGGGTAATGTATGTGGAAACGTGTGTAAATGTGCTTGATACAAATGATGTACTGAATGTTGTAGTTGCTGTAAGAGCCCCCAATAAAATTTTAAATAAATAAATAAATAAATGAATATTTTATACACTATATTTTCCTTTCAGAAACAACATGCAACAAAAAAATTTAAATTATGTGCTTGAGAACAAGTTTCAAAAACAGTAGACTATATCCATGTAAACATTTTTTTAGATGTACCCATTTTTCAAGTGTATGATTCATAGTAACTGCTCCATTTTTAACATTTAATTTATTGAGGGATCCTATAACTCTATCACAATCCACACATATACCAATTTTTTCAAACACATCTTTAAAATGTTGTCATCATCTTTTTCAAAATATTTTCTTTCTACTTGAGCCCCTGGCTTCAGCTTCTCATTCTGCCATCCCTCCTTCTTCCTCCACCGCTTCCCACCCTCATTCTCCCTTGATAACTTATTTTTTTAATCTCATGTTTTATACCAGCTGTTGTCTCATTTCACCCACTTTTCTGCTATCTGTTCCCCTGTGATGAGGTCATACATTGATCACTGCGATCGGGTCCCCCTTCCTCCTCCAGTCTACCTTTACCCTCCTAGTATTGTTTCTCCCCTTAATGGTCCTGAGGGGTTTATGTGTTCTGTATGTTCTATGTTCCAAACGCTTATGTGTATTAGTGCACATGTTCTAGTCTAGTCAGATTGGTAAAATAGAATTGGGTAATGGTAGTGTGTTAGTGGGAGTGGGGGGTTCAGTAAAGAAATAGAGAAAAGTTGTGTTTTTCATCAGTGCTATACTGCACCCTGATTAACTCTTCTCTTCCTTGTAATAGCCATTCTGACAAGGAGGTGTTCAATTAACTAATGATGGGCTTTGGGTCTCCACTCTGTTCTTCCCCTCATTGCCATTGATATGCTTTTTGTTCATTTTGTTTTGGGTTTTTGATGCCTGATGCCTGATCCATCAATACCTCATGATCACACAGGCTGACATACTTCTTCCAGGTGAGCTTCGTTGTTCTAAGCTATATAGTCACTTGCTATTTTCAAGCTTTTAAGATCCCAGACACTATAACTTTTGATAGCCAGGCACTATCAGCTTTCTTCACCACATTTGTTTATGCACCAATTTTGTCTTCAGCGATCGTGTCAGGAAAGGTGAGCATAACAGTGCTGTGTTAGTAGAACAAATTGTACTTGCATTGAGGAAGTACTTGAGTGGAGGCCCAATGTCTGTCTACTGCTAAAATACTTTATAAATAAATAGATGTACATAGCTTTATTCTCCTGTCATTGTGAATAAATGTATTTATATATTTACATACCTGTGTTCAGACATCTATAACTGCCCTATGTCTCCCATTTTTGTCCTTTATTCACTTTTACTTTCCTCCCATATCATGTTCTGCTTTCATTCAGATTTTGGTAATTCCTCTAAGCTACACTGTCCTTGATAAAAGTTCCCCAAGTATCCTATGCCTTTCTCACCATCAATTTTAGATCACTTTGTCTTTCCTTGTCCCTGGGATTGTTTACATTCCCCTCCTTTTCCTCAATCTCTCCCTTTCCCATCTCACCTTCCCACGGTCCCATTGTTCTCTCCTCCAGATTGTTCATTCCACCTTCTTCTCCAGATAGATCTGCATAGACAATAATACACCCTGAAACAAAGCAAAGCAAGACATAACAATGTAAGAAGGCAAAAATAAATCAACAGCAAAGCAAAATAAAAATAGACGATGGATAGACAGATTAGATAGATATATAGGTAGAGAGATAAAAAGCAGCAGCAAAGACTGACAAGTACTGAGGCAGTTCCAGGTCTGTCCATTTACCTTTATGAGGATTTTCCAGTCCAGTTCACTGGCGTTCCATGTCCTAGTCCCCAAGTCCCCCTTTGTCATTCTTCAGGTGCTTCATTGTTTTTCTTCCATGTATGCTCCACTGTGCACCCTCAAGGCTAATGCCTGTGTGGTGGGGTCAGACGGTAGCATTTTCCCCATCATGTCCCCAGCGCTGTCCCCCTTAGCACTGCCTGTCAGTGAGGGACACATCGTTGTGTCATGATGGGGCCAGCCCTGTGATCCCCTCTCTGTCTTGACTGCTCTGAGCAGGAATATTTCCCTCTGCGTTTGGTGAGCCAGGGTGTGTTCCACTCTCTCCTTCCCTCTTCATTCGCTCCTTTTCAGGCACTCCCCACTTGCTGAGCTGTAGCTTCAGTGCTCTCTTCTGAAGTGCATTCCTCAGGTAGCTGGAATTGGGGATCCCGCTAACATCTCCATTGGTACCCTCATTCATGCCTGTATGTAGCATTCACATCTTAGGAGGCCGGGTTGAAATCTGGTCTCTCACCCCCTCTGCTGCAGAGATATAAACAAAACTATCCTCTTGGGTGAATTAGTTCCCAGCTCTCTCTCTCCCACTCCCTCCTTATTATGTGGCCACCATATGTATCTCTGGGTTGGATTTGGCGCCTACCATAGTACCTGGCCCTCACCCCGGTCATCTGTGTGTCTAGTCGTTTTTTTTCCCATATGTTTCTTTGTGTGTGTGTGGGGGGGGGGGGTTGTTTTGGTTTTTGTTGTTGTTTGTTTTTGTTTTTGTTTTTTGCTTGTCTCTGTGGATCCATGCTGTACTAGTCCTTTTGTGCTTGGCTTACTTTGCTTAGCATAATTTCCTCCCTTGCTTCCCATGTGGGAATGTGCTTTATCCATTCACCACTGCTTTTTAGGGAGGAGTACTCCACTCTATGGATGTTCCACAGGTTTTTAATCCATTGATCCATTTAAGGAAATTAAATTGGTTGTTCCCAATAAGTTGGTTGCTCCCAACTCCTTGCAATTGTGATCTGTGCCATGACGAATACTGGAACACAGATGTCTGGCCATGTTTTGCTCCTTGTCTCTTCTGGGTACATGCCCAGTAGGGGAATTTCAGTTTTAGATATTGCCAAATCAATTTCCATAATGGCTGTACATACCTATAGGTCCACCAATAGTGGACAAGAGTTCCTCTCTCCCCATAGCCCCTCCAACACGTGTTGATTTATGATTTTTTGAATTGGACTATGTTGGGGGTGTTAGATGATATCTCACAATTGTTTTAATTTGCATTTCTCTTATGGCTAAAGATCAGGAGCATTTTCTCATATATTTATTGGCCATTCGGATTTCGTCCCTTGAGAAAGTTCACGTTCACGTTCTTTGCCCACCTCCTCAGTGGGCAATTGGGCTTTTTCCTTGTTGTAGGTTAGCAAAATATTGTAGATTCTTAATAATAAGGTCTTTGGCTGATGTGTCGTTGCTGAACATGTTTTCTCAGTCTATGAGGAATTCATTCAATGTACACAAGTGTTTAACTTCAGTATATCTCACTTGTCAAATTATGCCTCCTCTGTGTTTGTGACTTCTATTTCCAATAACCTATGTATTCCCTGTATCACAGTTCTCAGGCTTGTCCCAATTCCCTCATTGATGATTCTAATAGTTTGGGGTTTTACCTCTAGGTCTGTGATCCACCTTGAATTTATTCTTGTACATGGAAAGGATCTTGCTTCATTTTTCTGCATGTATATATCCTTTATTTTTTCCAGCACTACTTACTGAAGAGGGTATCTGTTTCCCATTTGCTATTTTTTAAAGTTCTGTTGTCTGAATGCTGATGGGTTTATTTCTGGGTTTTCGTTCCTTTTCCTTTGGTCTGCATATCTATCATTAAACCAATACCACATAGTTTTGACCACTGTGGCTGTATAATATTTGCTAAAGTCAGTTAGAACAAGCCCTTGAACCTTGTCTTTCTTCTTGAGGAGTTCACTGCTAATTCTGGGTTTCTTCCATCTATAAACAAAGTTGTTATGCAGTTTTTCCAATTCTAAACACAAAGGATGGTATTTGGATCAGGATAGCATTGAACTTATACAGTGCCTTGGGCAGAACTGGCATGTTTACTACATTGAATTTTCCGATCCATTTCCATGAGATATCCTTCTATTTGTTGAGACCATTCTTAGTTTTTTTTTTATTTGTTTCTGAAGTTATTGTAATACAAATCTTTTGTTTTTTTAGTCAGGTATATCCCTAGATATTTCAATTTGTGCTTGGCTATTGTGACGGGTACTACCTTTTTGATTTCCTCTTCTGTGGGTGGTCTGTCCAATGTATAAAGCTGTTCAATAGACTTCTGTCTATTGATCTTGTATTCTGCCACTCTGCCATATTCCTCTATCGCTTCTAGCACCCCTCTTTTAGAGCTTTTGTGATTTTGCATATATAAAGTCTTTTATCTGAAAATATCAAGAGTTTCTCCCCTTTCTTCCCCAGATAACTACCTTTAATGTCTTTTCTTTGCCTTTTACTGTTACCTAGGACCTCCCATATGATGTCAAATAGGAGTGGGGACAACAGACTTCCTTGTCTGGTCCCCTTTTCCAAAGGGATTATTTTCCTACTTGCTCCATTGACTACTACATTGGTTGTTGGTTGGTTTTTCATATGTAGCTTGTTTTGTTTTGAGGAATTTTCCTTCCATTTATACTTTCTTCGGTGACTTAAACATGAATTGGTGTTGGGTGTTGTGGAATGCTTTTTCCATATCTATTGATTGATATTATCATGCGGTTCTTATAATTTTTCATTTCAATGAGGTGAATAATACTAATGGTCTCTCATATGCTGAACCATCCCTGCATCCCTGGTATGAATCCCATTTGGTTATGGCGAATCATTTGTTTTATGTACTTTTGTGTTCTGTCGGCCAGTATTTTTGTTAAGGATTTTTGCATTGGTAGTAAACCCTTAATAATCTTGCCTATTTTTTCTACTGAAGTGAATCAGTTGAGATTCTTGACATCTATCAGGGATAGTATAGGGAGAGATTGTTTTTCCAAAAATTTGTCCATATCTTCCAAGTTGTTGAATTCATTACAGTCCATCATAGTACTGTGTAATTATCCTTTTGGCTTCATTAGGGTGTGAGGTCATGTCCCCTCTTTCAGCCCTCATCCTTGCCCTTGAGATATGTTCCCTCCATTCTTTGGTTAGGTTTGCCAACTGTCTGCTGACTCTGTTTATCCTTTCGAAGAACGAACTTTTAGCAGCATTCATTTTTTTTTGATAGTTTCTTATTTTCCCTTTCTTGAATCTCAGCCCTGATGTTTATTATTTCTTTTATTTTGTTATTAGTAGGATTGTCCTGTTGAGTCTGCTATCGTTGCTGGAAATTTTGTGCCAGCATATCAATCACAAGTCTCTTTTTATTTTTATTTTTTGTGGGCATCACTGCCTCTGGTAGTCGTGGGCACTACCCAGCCACCGCTGGATTTGAACCGCCAATCCTGCGGGCTGCAGTTCCGCACTCAACCACTTATACCACCAGGGCTCAGCCCCTCTTTTTCTTTTTTCATGTGTGCATGTATTCCTATGAAACTTCCTCTGATGACTGCCTTTGCCGAGTCCCATAAGTTTTGGGATGTTGTGTTCTCATTCTCGTTGATTTCTAGAAACTTCCTAATTTCATCTCTCTGGGCCAGCACACACTCTTTTTGCAATAGAGCTATTCATCCTCCTATTGTTTGCCTTTGTTTTGGTCCTCTTCCTTTTGTTGATTTTCAGCCTTATGGCACAGTGGTCAGAGAGAGAGGTCTGTATGATATCGATGTGTTTAAATTTATAACTGCTGCATTTTTTAAGAGTGACATGTTCAGTCAAATGTCAAGTGCTAGTGAAATGCTGCATTTTTACAGAGTTGCCAATAATAATTGTTTAATCCAGGTGACAATTCCTAATAGTTCTTGCCTTTTTTTTCAGTACGGCTATATAGAAAATTAATTTTATACATATGAATTTGGAGTTTGGAAAATGGAGTTCCAATAATGCCAGAAAAAGTTTCTTGAGTATTAAACTTGGTGTTTTGACTATACATTATTTCAAATGAATTATTTTTTTTAATTAAAAAGTCTAATTCCAAACCTATTAAATGTACTCAGGGAACAAGAAGATGAATGTCATCTCTCTTGTGTTTTGTATTGCAATTTGTTCTTATTAGTCTTTACTAAGTATAGGCAAAAGCAATTATTCTTGTTGACATCGTCCTACAGTATGTGGTTGGAAAAGTGTATATTCATTATGTGTACTTAAATAATTCTAAACTATCGAGTATACTCATGAAGTTTTAGAATAAAGATTTTTAAATAAATTAGACTATTATTTAGTAAAACTCCCTGGTGTTGCTTCTTCTAACAATTAGCTAAACATTAAGATGTCATAAAAGAATATTCTTTTTTAAATACTTTTATGAAGAGAAAAAGCCAACTTCACTATTGCATATCCGAATTGTTTCAGATTGCAAAATGTTGATGAAATAATATAAACTTCAATAGACTATGTTTTTTTATCTCTGGGATTATACCACACAATTACGAAAGTTGAATTTTTTGTCTTCCTCATTCTCTCTTTTCTAAATACAATAGAAATACAAGGAAAAGGAGTTTAATAATAAAAAGCATTTTCTCTGTGTAAACATCAAGATTATTTAACTAAGTAGACTCATATTTGGTCAAAATTAATAGTGATAGCTATGATAATAACCATGAAGAATAATGTACAATTTTCCTTCTCTGTGAGCGCTATTAAAGTGGGTAGATAAAAGATATTGTCATCCATCATTTCTGATTACATTACTTGGAAAACTGAATTTATAGAAGGGAAAAATAATAGAAAGAAGATTTTCTTGTTGTTGCTTTAGAAACTGTACAGATTAATCAGAAATTTTACTTTCTTAGTCTTTGAAACATAAAAGTATTCTGACTCTTAAAAATTTAATTAAACTTTTTCCCAGAAATTCTTATTTCATGTTAGTACATATACCCTCATGATCAACCTTAGTTGGCAGTATTGCGTGTAGCCCATTATACAAATCCATCATGCTGAAAAAGAGTTAAGATGATTTATCTTTTCTCAAGCAACTGACCTTCTCAAGCACAGTGACCTTTTATCAGGGAAGTTACTTACGGAAGTAAAAATATATGGCATCCCAAAAAAACCTGATTCCTTGTAAGGGGTGGAAACAATACTTAGCATTGTTATTGCTAGAATAGGATGACGTCATCAAGGACTTCCCTTCCACAGATCTTGTGGAAATAAGACATAAAATCATTATG